>JAMKCH010028726.1:0-35300 GCA_023653785.1 Ophioderma brevispina | reverse complement strand
GGCTGCAATTCCTTTTCTTGTTTGATTTATTTGGACTACGTCCTGGATAACTCAAGAAAGCCTATACTCTACAGGAAGCTTATTTCCATTGGGGGTCCATTTACCAGGATGGAATTGGGAAAGCTAGGGGTAATCACCCTTCTCTTTTCGAAACTGACTGTGATGTGCATAAACAGGTATGACTATCTGTACATGGGAACGACGACTTAACTTCCCCTCCAAAGGACGGGGTATTATCATGGCTCATTTGCCCAAGTCCATGGGGAGAGCAAATTCCAGTTTTAATCAATAGCTCTTATACAGATTAAATACAGAATTAAGTACCTGATTAAATTCCTGCAAGTGGTCACACTGGGACCTTCAGCCAGTGGCATAGCCAAGTGGGGGAAGAGTGCCCCACTGAAAAAAATATTTGAGGGGAAATCGGAAAGTAAAAGATGGATAATTCATGTTAAATAGCTGGCTGTAAATCAGACCTTTTTCAGACTTTTGCCCTGCGACTGGGATATCTTTGCCAGTGATCGGGAAATTTGGTGCACCTACTGGGAACTTGCTGAGTATGTTAGCATATCTGCACCTCTAAGAAAAATGCAAAAATCTTATTTTTTATGATATTTTTTACATCATCTTATAAAATGATTCACTGATAGTGCCTTTTTTATCAAAACATAAGAAACAAACCAGTTGTGTATCATCCCTTATACTTTTAGTCACTCAAAGACCCCATGTTTTGAAACTGCTCTCATCATCAAAAGACCTTGATGCGAAGATTCACTTTGTTAACAAAAAGCGTGCCCACCCCCCGGGCTACTGTATCGACACATGCTTGACCAAGCTAACATGCCATGCACACCTATTTTAAAGATTAAACCAAATGCCATAAGTCAGGTCCTAGCCAACAGTTAACCTGTTAAGACAGCTAGCGATACCCCGAAGAGAACCACAAGCCATCGTCGTCTATCATTTAATGTTTCGTACCGTTTATAGCAAACACGACAAGCAAATTTTCATAATTGAAGCGCCGCCGGGCAGCCAGGTAGTATGTTCACACGGTAACCTTTGTAAATGATAATGACTAGATACTCTTTGTTTGTTTAAAAAGAAATCCATCACCTGAATTTGGCTGTGATTGTATTTAGGGCTGACGCCATGTATACGTTACACGTGCCTTAAATCCATGGCATGGCAGGGAAGTGAAATTCATAATGTACGTATACCTGGTTTTGATTGCAAAACTTAAGAATGGGGAAATATACTGTTGGCCCTAATTGATTTCCCCTAAAGGCTTCTTCTACACCCCAACTTCTAAAAGCACTGGCTATTTGTATACTTCTCACTCCTTCCCTTTTTCATCCTCCTTCCTTTACCTTCTCTTCCATCTTCCTTTCCTTCCATCTCCCTCCCTCCTCCTTCCCTTTCTTACCTTCCTTCCCTGTCTCTCCCTCCCTCTTTAGTTCCCTTTCTCACTTTCCTTCCCTTTCTCAATTTCCTTCCCCCTCTCTCTCCTCCTTCCCTTTCTCTTCCTTCCCCCCTCTCCTCCTTCCCTTTCTTCCTCCCTCCCCTTTCTCTCTCCCTCCTTCCCTTTCTCCCCTCCTTCCTTCTTTCTTCCAGTTTTCCTTTTCTCTCCCTCTCCCTCTTTTCTCTTCCTCCTTTACTTTTTCTCACTCCCTCCTTTCCTTTCTTCTGAAGTTAATCAGTTTATGTATCAATAGTACGGTATGAGTCAAATTACACCCCCACACGCACATGTGTACACACATGTGCACACACACACGCATGCACACACACATGCACGCACACCCACACAAAGTACACCAACATGCTGATCTACAAGCATATGATGCCAAAAAGGGCAAGGAAGGTAGCTTAAACCTTGAGGCTTGTATAAGCCTGCTCCAACATGTCTAAGAAAATAGCTCAAAAAATGTCCTCCTGTACTTTGATCCAATTCTATACTATTTTCTCAGAAAAAAATATTTACATGGAAAATAAAGTGACCACTCAAATTTCACTCAATTTGCCCATTCCAACCCTCCAACTTAATTTCGTTGACGAGCTTCAAATGAAATTATTCCCGGCGATTCAATCAATTATTCTTCTTATCCTCACTTGACCGCCGAGGGTTCTTTGAGCCTGGCCTCCAGTCTTATAATGGACGGGTCAGCTTCTGAAACCGATGGTCAGCTAAGATTGGACAATGGTCAGTGGACATTGATAATAAAAGACAGTTCAAATCCTTAGTTATATTGATTCTGAGTCATGAAGAATCATTCCGGGAGCATTCACAATTCTTCCATCTCATAAAACTGTGGCATGTACTGTTGCTTATATTTTAGGGAATGAAGTCATTAAAGGTATTATTTTCATATATATTTTTCTTTAAATGTGTTGGCCTTTCTTCATACAAAAATGTTCTTTATGGATTTTGTGTGTGTGTGCATCATGCATGCATGTGTGTGTATGTGCACCAACACGTATGCATTGCCATAAAAAAACATAGTTTTATAAACAACACTTGTCCTTCGGGTGTACCCACTCATAATTGAAGCGCCGCAGGGCAGCCAGTAGTACGTTCACACGGTAACCTTGTAAATGATAATGACGACTGATACTCTTTTTTTGTTAAAAAGAAATCCATCACCTGAATTTGGCTGTGATTGTATTTAGGGCTGACGCATGTGTATACGTTACACGTGCCTTAAATCCATGGCATGGCAGGGAAGTGAAATTCAATGTACATGGTTTTTGATTGCCAACTTAAGATGGGGAAATATACATTTGGCCTAGTGATTGTCCCCTAAAGGCCTCTCTACCTCCCAAATTCCAAAAGTTCTGGCTATCTTGTTACTTTTGGCAACTAGACCAATATGAAACAAATGGGATCCATTTACATTTTTATCAGCCTCTCTCTCTTCCTTCCTCCCACTTTTCAATCTCCTTCCATCTTCTTCCCTTCCACCTTCAGCTCTTTGCTCTCCTTCCCTCCCTTCCTCCATCCCTTTCTCTCACTCATTCCTTCTCTCCCTCTTCCTTCCTTTCCTCCCTCCTTCCATTTCTCTCACTCCTTCCTTTTCTCTCTCCTTCCTTCCCTCTCTCCTTGCTTTCATTTCTTACCTCCTTTTTGCCCTCCATCCCCATGTCTTCTCCCTCCCCCTTTCTCTCCATCCATTCACCTCCATCCATTTTCCGCTCACTCCTTCCTTTCTTCCATCCTTCCATTTCTCTCCCTCCTTCCAGTTTTCTCCCCCTCCTTCCCTCTCTCTCCCTCTTTCCCTTTCTCAGCACCTCCTTCTCTCCCCCTCCCTGCCTCCTTCCTTTCCCTCCCTCCTCTTTCCCCCCTCTTTCTCACTCTTCTCTCTCCTTCCTTCCCCTTTCTCTTCCGCCCTTCCCTTTCTCTCCCTCCTTCCCCTTCCCTCTTTCCTTTTCCCTCCCCATCCTTCCTTCCCTTTCCTCCCGTGCCTTCCCTTCGTTTGCTTTCTCCCTCTCTCTCGTCCTTCCCCGTGCCTTAGGGTCCCCTCCCTCCCTTTCTCCCTCCCCTTCTCCTTCTGCCTTCTTTCTATCTCTCCCTCTCAATTTTAGGCTGTGGGTTTTTGTTGGTCAGAAAAAAATGTGGCCCTACTGTGTGTGCATTGTACACAAATAAGTGATGCCTTACACAAAAATGTTTTGACATCAAAGGATAAAAATACAGTACTCCTCAAAATGTATGCATCCTCAGCTATTGGCAGATTGCAAATGGGGACATGAACATATTCAACCTCAATTAACTTTGACCCCAGTTTTTTTTTGATGACGCTCAGTTAGATTTTATATTTTCACTTGATTATTTTACCAACTTCATTTTTTTGTGGGGGGGGGGGGGGGGGGGGGGGGGTGAATGGACAAATTTGAAAATAATATGCAAATGAGCTCATTATCAATGATATGCAAATACATGGTCCAAATGCAGAGTGTAGCATGTTCCACCATTTGTACCAATACGAAGTTATCAGTCAATGTATCACACGTATGGTCAAATTACACCCACAATGCACATGCGCACACACCATGGAAACGCACGCGCACACCACACACACACCACACACCCACACGATAATGGCCCAATCTGCAAGCATATGATGCAAAAAAAGGCAGGAAGTCCTTAAAACCTTGAGGCTTACAAGCCGCTCCAACAGTTCTCTACCACAATACTCAGAAAATATCCTCTTGTAACTTTGCTCCAATTCTACACTATTTTCTCATAAAATATTTCATGGAAAATAAAGTGACCATCAAATTTCACTCACTTGCCCTTTCCAACCCTCCAACTTAATTTCGTTGACGAGCTTCAAATGAAATGATCCCCGGCGATTCAATCATTATTCTTCTTATCCTCACTGACTGCCGAGGGTTCTTTGAGCCTGCCTCCAGTCTTATAATGACGGGTCAGCTCTGAACTGAGGTCGACTAGAATGGACAAATGTCGTGGACGATTGATAATAAAAGACAGTTCAAATACCTTAGTTATATTGATTCTGAGTCATGAAGAATCATTCGTAGCATGCCACATTCTTCCATCTTGATAAACTGTGCAATGTTTTTTTTATAATATGTTATGAAGAAGTCATTAAAGGTATTATTTTTCATATATATTTTTCTTTACATGTGTTGGCCTTTCTTCATACAAAAATGTTCTTTATGGAATTTTGTGTGTGTGTGTTGCATCATGCCTGCATGTGTGTATGTGTGTATGTGCACCAACACGTATGCATTGCCATAAAAAAAAACCAGTTTTATAAACACCAAAAAACTTGTCCTTCGGGTGGTACCCACTCAAATATTTGTGTGCTATGTGTGAGTTGCATGCATGCACGTGTAAGGTTACTTGCAAGAACATATACTTCTGCGTACTGTAAAGCAATAATAGTCACATTTTTTTGAGGCGCCCCCCATTTTTGAAAATTGCAATTGGTAACTGGCTAGTAACCTAACCTGTGAATGGTTAAGCTCGAAATGCTATGTTCGCAACTAAGATTTTTAATCAATAATTAAATATCAGAGAGATCTCCATAATAATTCAAGGCTGCTGGAAACAGCCTTCACCAGTATTAAAATAGCCGGGAAATAGTGCCATTTACGCTCTACGCTCCTCCATTAGTTGTTGTATTGGCTCAGGCAAGTCAGTTAAAGGTCTTTTCTTGAGATGGCACTATTTCTCATGGACGTACATACACTTAGTATTTCCAGCTCTTCCATTAAGTACAATCGTGATCACTAATTAAAAAATGCTTATTTTTTTGATTTATACCAGTTTTGAGCCTTCTCATTCGCATGTGTAGTTTTTCCTAGACATTACCAACATAGCTGTGACAGATACCAAATTTTTAAAATTGGGGGGTCGCTCTTCAAAAAATGTGGCTGTTATTGCTTTAACCAAAGAATTATTTGAGTTCACAGTCCTTGGAGTATAAAAGGTCTTATTCTGTGTTTGACTTTACTTCTGAGGACGCAGTTCCTTTTGAAGTTCCTAGAATTACTTTTCGTACCAAAGAAACCGGGGACCCTTCCCAACCGGGGACGTCCCCATTTTTTTTTGCGACATGCCCATAGTCGCCAATGCTAAAAAGGCTTCAAAAACGCAACATACTTTACATACATACATCCGACGCTAATGATCAAAATCTTCTCCAAATGTGTGTCACTTTTTTTAAAACTGCCTTTTTGTCCCCGCTTTGGCGATGAGAATATGAATATGTTCCCGGTTCCACACACAATTTCATGAATGTGTGTGTGCATGCGTGAGTGCATGCCTGCTTGTGGTGGGTGCATGTATTGTGCATGTGTGTGAATTTGCATGCATTAATATCCACACATAAAAAGTAAAGCAAGAAACAAGGAAAAGATGAATGTGCTTTGTTTCTAAATTGGATTCTACAGCTGTGAGCATAATTCCCCGAATCAAACCACCCGTCAGCCTTCTGTCACCCAGATGTCCTTTTAATTCCTTTTGGGCTGAAATAATATTAAAAAATTCCTCACTTCCTCCCAAACATAAATTATTAAATGCCAGTTAAACAATGTTTTACGCATTGCAGTTTGTCTACTCTTATTTTCTTTCCTTGTTTCTGATTAATCTGACTACATCTTCTATGATACCTGAGTGGAAATCACTTACAAAGAAAGAAAATCAATAAGATGTTGAAATCAATTTAGATAGCCCACAATTCAATTGCATTGACCCAAATTCAACTTTCATACTGTATTAAAATATCAACCATCATGACGATTTTACCCTTTAAGTTTAGCCCGCAGGGGTTTTCTAACACAATAAACAACATCAATAACAACAACAAAAAAGAAGTGGGGCCCAGTAACATTTGTATAGGGTGTCAAAACAAAAAGTAAAGTCAGATTTAGATGCTTGCGATAACCAGTGCTTAAAACAGGCCCTTTTCAAGTTTTGTTATCTGCAACAGATTTTATAAATGTGAGGTGATATATCAAAACCAAGCGTAAATTGGGCAAGGTCTAAATGGAGAAAGAGGCCCAAAATGAGGTGAAGGATGATTTTTATCAAAATTGAGTGTTGATAAATGCCTCCTGGGAATTTAGTGAAAAAATGAAATGTTAAAATTTAAAAGGTAAAATTCCATTTTGCTCTTTTCAATGAATTTGAGTAACCAATTAATTTGATGATAATCATGGTCTTATTGCTGATATATTCTGCAATGAAAAATTTTCACTGTAACATGGAACAAAATCACAGGTGTCCCAAACGACTTACCCTAAAAGTTCACCAAATTTCAGGTCTTTAATACACATTTATGCAAATTATTTATAGGATATCAAGTACTTTTATTAGCCATTCCAAACGGCAAACCCCATTGAATTCGGTTCCCAATGACTGATTTGTCCCTTTTTAATGACATCTGTGTTTTTTTTTTTACTTGTACTCAAACAGGCCATCTTCAACATAACATCTCATCAAACACATGTGTGCAAAACTAAGTCTGTCCGCAGGGGGTTTGGACACGATCTGCTCAGTTTTTGGCGTCTGGGATTTCCCAACAGTAATTTAGGGAATTATTGTGTGTGTTTTTCTATGGGGCACCTCAGTCCCAGTGACTAAAAATATCTTAAAGGGGAATTTCGTGATCCACACCCGTCCCCCCACTCCCTAAAAAAGTTGAGATTTATAAAATCTGAACCGTTAGCCTTGGTAATCCATGTGTACCTAATCTCACCGTGCCTAATTTTGGCCAAATCTTAAGGAATTCAAAATTTTTTATTTTCTGTCCGTAAACGAAATTACAGAACAGTGGCCTTGGGACCGTGGAAACAAGTAATTGCTCCACCACAAACTGCAAGTCAGGATCAACTCAATTTTGTGAATAAGATTTTCTCAAGGATACTGGGAACTACAATAAAATAGAGGGCTTGAATCAGAAATGCCCTTTAACAATATCATGATATTTAGGAACAAATTTTGATGTCAAAATCCGTCAAGTTAGTGGATTAACCTCGCTGCAAACAGTATCCTTTCCAAAACGGTCATTTAAGATTTAATATTCCATACCAGCTATAGCCTTTAGTCAGTCTTTGTCCGGTGTGTGTAAGAATAGGCCCCCTATCCCGTGTACTGTAAGTCTTTGATACAGACTAGCGCTAGGGTTACGCGATGTTTATTGGCGATTGAATCACTCTGCTGTTACGGTTGGCATGTCCTACCCCCCGTCGTCCGTGTTACAAGTGAAAAACACAGATTTCATTCAATTTGGAACAACTCAGACATTTGGGACAAATTCACTGGGTTTGCTGTTTTGAAACAGCTGTTAAACAATACTTTCTAATTATGTGTAAATAATTCATAAATATTATACAGACTGAATTGGGGTACTTTTAGGGCAGTTTTTTGTGACACTCTGTGAAACAACTTTTTGAATGTTAATGCTTTGGATGCTATACCGCCCGTAACACCAGGATTTCACCAATATTATCATATACTACAATATTTTGAATACACATCTCAAGAAAACATTTGACAATTTCAGGATTCAACTGTTGTAATATTGACTTGCCATCTTGTTTGATTAAAACGCTGGTTTAAATGATGAAAATAAAAATTTGAAATTATTCCACGATCAGTTTATAACTCCTAGCTCTAACAAAATTTTAATGAAAATAATTCACTTGTGAAAAGACAAAAGCGTAATTTCACCCTGCAGATGACAACTATGTCATGCATATCATGGCAATGATGTGAAAAGTTGTGCCGAAAATACTACATGAAACGACAAAATAGGAATTTCGCCTGGATTGACAAATACATCATGGTAGAATATCACTCTGTGAAAAGAACGGATACCTCAAAATGTAAGTATGACACTCGGCCCTTGGGTTGTGTAAATTTTCACAACTATGTGGTGACATGAGTGGGATTTTAAGGTTTTTTTTCAATACTCATAATTAGTTTAAAGCAAAATGCCAGGTTAATATAATCTATGCTTCAACTATTATAAATAGATTTTTATTTAAAATGATGTCTTTCAATCAGAAAATACACTTTATTATTGATAACAAGGTCAACCATTGATATTATCTTCCGTATGATTGCGCCATTTTATCGGCCCACGTACAAATAGAAATCATGATGGTATGTAGTACATAGTGTGTCCGTGACAGAAAGTAGCCAATGAATGAGACAACCAAACCTTTTCAGTTATATCCAAGGGGGTTAAGCCCATTCAAAACTATCGTCCGTGCTGGGTGCCGACATTTTTGAATATTGCACGGAATTATTAGTTGGGTGCTTGTATCACACTAATGTCAATTCGCTACAAACAATCTGGCAAAATATCAGTTGTTGGATTGGGTTGCATTGGGTGGTTAAATTTTGCCTACCCATGGCCCTAACGAAGAAATGACACGTCAGTGTCTTGATTTAAATAAACCGCTCAATGAATACATCTTTCACTAAGCCGCCGCATTGCTTATGAGAAAAAAGAGGACCTGATCACAATATCCAGTACCTATTATTACACCTGGCCACCTCTGACATACATCAATTTGTATCACTAATCGGTAGTGATACAAAGCGGCACTTCTTCCACATACTGTGGAAGAAGCGGAGGCGGTCATTGCTTTCTATTGTTGGTACTCTCTGTTTTCTTTGTGGTCGCAAACATGCCGAGACATGAATGTCTAAAGATTCCGTCCTTTTGCCTCTCTATCTATATTAGACCTCTTTGGTTATATCCTGTTCAAGAAATTCCTCCCGTTTTTAAGTGATCGGTATTGATTTTCTACTAGACACATGTTTAATGACCAGGAGTACCCAAGACATTCCTTAGGCACCTGTTTTTATCTATTGACTGCTCAAGTCATACAACGTCACCAATGCCGAACAACGTCACACTGTCCGAACATGCAATCACCATAGACAACATATGTGGTTAATTCTGCTAATAGGCCATCTTATGCGTAAATATTCTTTTTCTTTCAGACCGCAAAGACCATCTTTTGAACATACTTAAATTAACAATTAGCCTGTTAGTACCCTTTAAGTATAGCCGGTCATTAATTTGCCACTTTGAGATACGGTTTTGTGAGTTTATGAGTATTATAAACTTGTTTTGATTGCTGCTCTATTGCACCACGATTTTTTTTTACTATTTTCGAGGGATGTCGTGGCCAACTTTTTCTGGCCTTCTGCTTTGAAACCAACAAACGGAAGCAACAATTGTCCACAGTATTTGATTATCATTTCTGATGGGTTTGGCAAATTTAATAAAAATTCATCCTGAAATCAATAACACGCCAGAACACCTCAGCTTTTACGTATGAAATGATGGTCCTCAAAGACAAATGACCAAGTTGAGAAACACATGTCACTAAAATTCACCGACTTGTCACATCCGACATGAATCACCAAATCACTAACACAAACAAACATTTTGTGAATGTCTGCCACCGTGAAACGCCTAATTTCCATGGAATAAACAAACTCATCTGTCACTCTATTTCCCGACTTGCGTGACTGGTTTTGGTCGGCATGTGACTCCCGACATGTTTATGAGCCATTCAATCAAATTTTGGCTTAATCGGCTATGCCTTGTAGGCCTACATTCTGATAGGCCTGCCAATTTCCTCCTTCTTCAAACGCTTAGCTAGTGTGGAATGAGAAGAGGTTGATTTGCTTCTTAGTACAATTGAAAGGTGTCAGTTAGCATTCGACCAGAGCCCAGGGGATTGGGGGATTTGGAGGGGAAGGGATCCTAAAGGTGCAGTTATCATTCACCCAAACCCAGGGGAGTGGTCCTTTGAAAGGTGCAGTTATCAATTCAACAAGATCCCAGGGGAGTGATCTTTTTAAAGTGCTTGGTTATCAATTCAACAAGATCCCTGGGAGTGATCCTTTTTTAAAGGTGTCATATATCAATTCACAGATCCCAGGGGAGTGATACTTTGGTAACATATACCTCAGAAGCCATGATGCTACATATGGCTAGCTGCAAAAGTAGGGTAGCTATTTTATCAAGGTACACATGTAGTACCTTACAGCCTGTTTAAGATGGTCTAAATCAGGGGGTCCCACTGCAGCCGCTAAGATCTCTCATGCGGCCCGCAAGGTACTTCCCAGAAAAATTAAAATGCTATTTTCTAAATAATAGATTTTAAAAAGATGCATTTGAATTAGTTCAATTTTCCTTGATCGGAATCCTAACATTTTGAATACCATTGATTTACCATTAGTCCAATTTCAGCAATCTGAAACCAAATTTCGTAAAGATTGTGCTAAAATTCGTGTCCAATTTTCTCAAAAGTCGTCATATTTTCCAAATTTGCTAAAGGTCATCAAAAATGGAAAATTTGTGTTAAATTTGCCCCAAAATCTGCATCTCTGGTGTTTTGCTATTGGCCCCTTTTTGGCAATATTGGCAAGATATGGGTCCTACTTGTAAGGCACGTCCTAAACCAAACCGAGAACCGATTACTTGTTTGCGGCCCACAGTAGTCGTGGATTCATCAAATGCGGCCCCTGCGTCACAAAGGTTGGACACCCCTGGTTCCTAAATTATTTCCCAAAAAAAAAAAAAAAAAAAAAAAAAAAAAAAAAAAAAAAAAAAAAAAGAGAACAGAACTACAAACACACTACATGTTTTACCAAATGGCTTGCAATCATAGCTAGTTATCCGAGTCCAACAACAGTTGTCTACCGTCTGGCTCGATCGGCCTGACGGACCAACCACCAATGTCAATTTTGACTTTGAAATTTGATATTGGGATCTGGTAGAATTCACCTTTTTTTGTTTATTAACAATAATCTTTTGGAAAAGCAGTGTAATGTTAAGAAAGACTTTGCCCAGTATTCCTGGGAATAATAGCAGAAACTTAATAAAGAGAGAGTTGCACAGTTTTCATGCATGAATAATAGTGGAAAAGACTGAAATACACAAAATATGTGACCTTTGACTTTGGCCTACATCCGGTCTGACACAGTGGCAAATAGCAGAGATACTAAGGTCCTGTGGTAAAAGTGTCATCTAGATCGGGGCAGGGGTCTGATAGTTACAGGTGGAAACAGATAGACAGAATACGGATTTCACTATGACAAAATCCCCCCTGCCCTTTTGGGGCAGGGGGGATAACTATAGCAGTACATTAAGGAGAACCTGTACTAAGAATAATTTTATATTTGTACAATATATTACGCTATAAAAATGATTGAACACATTCGAGTGGTTTCCATGGCATAACGAATTATACTAACCATAAAAAATGAATTAAAACATTTTGTCTGACAATGCGCTATTTGAAATTCACGCTAGTGTATATGGGATATGTATATGATGCGATATGGAGGGCAAGTATCGTCATACACCTCACATGTGACGCTTTCATAATGTTATTTATGTGCATCATGGTATTTGACGCAAATGTGCCGGCCATATCGCTAACACGTTCTACACTAGCTTGCTATAAATTGCATAGGTTTTTTAATATCAATCTTATTGTCATATTATATAGTTTGTCTTTTCGTGGTGAATTTGTTAATTGCAAGTAATGAATAAAACATTAGTATTATTGCTATTATATACCATAGCAGACAGAATATATGAAACATAAATCACTACATTATCACAACTGTTGTGTATCAGTATCAGGGTGACCCGAAAAATGTAACTCAGAACAATATTGTTATATTGTCATGTATTGCCTATTTTGGGGGTCACCCTATACTATCAGTCTTGTTTTTTGAGTAAAATTTCGTTTTGGGGATTTGAGAATTGCATTTGGCAGTGTGACAATTTCAAAACAAAGAAAAATCATGAACAGTTAAATAGTCATAATTGCTAGGTCAGAATTCATTTGGAAGGATAAAGGGACTATTTTACTTGTTCATGTGTACATTTTATAAAACTATCATTTTTTTGTCATTTCAAATTTTTGGCAATTAAAATTAAACCCCCCAAGGAGGAGTGTGTGGAGGGGTATATCACACCAGCCATGTGTGAGTGATTGTGGTTTTTCAAAGCAAAGAATTACCCAATTTTTACATGTTGATTTACACATGTAAATGATTAAAGCCCAAATCAGTCATTCTTTTTCAAATTCAAAAATGCTCATTTTTTCTCTAAATTGCTATGTGGGTCAAATCACACCTTATATTACTGTTTCTTGTGAAGAAGGTCTAAGCATTTTAAATGTTCTTGAAGATGCCAGGTACATCTATTTTGTTTACTAATTATGATAGTAAACATTGCATAAAAATTATATTTCTCGAGAAATTAAAAGTTTATCCCCTGCAGTTGGTCTTTACTACAGCCATTTTCAATACAACAGTGGCAAAAAAATGGGCTTTGATGAAAAATATGGGGCACGACTTGTTTACATTTGAAGAAAGCACTGATAGTCCTATTAAATATTAGTTTATATTCCAGTTGCTTTCATGGGGAAGCCCCTCTTGCTGTAATCCTGTTATTCAACAACAAATGTGATTGGTACACTTTAAGCAGACAACAGCAAAAAATATGTTTTACTTACAAAACATCCGAGAAAGTGCTCTGCGGTACGTTCAAGAGATTGGCCAGTTCCTCCACGAGTCTCTTGCCTTCCGTTCGTGCACCCACTCTGGGGCTGAAGGAGATTCAAGAAAAGATAAACTTTTGCTATGAATCTATGTCGCAATTCAACATGGCCTCCAAAATTACGAAGCATCACAATGCTCATCCCATCAGATAAAAATTTCAGGTAGCTTGTCTCACATTGATTTTATCGGTCGCGTAGCGACAGTATATTACTTTTACTCGGCCATTTTGGGGCGTTTTTTGTTTGCGGATGTCCGTAAATGTTGGACGATTTCAGCCGGTGAAAATTGTACGTGCAAATTACTGTCCTGCTGGTGTTTTTGCCTAGAAATGGTGTTTTTTAGTAAAATTTGTTTGCTTTTATTAAATGGAAAGTTTGGGTTTGTTTACTTGGATTTTGAAGTTATGTACAAGACAGCTATCACTGCTTTAAAAAAGTATCTGAACATTGCGCTTTCTAAGTGCGGATTGTGTTTAAAATCGCGTATACGTGTAGTGAAAAAAATGTTGCTGCCAAAAAAGGAAATTAAGTGATGGTTGTTTCCCCTCGTGTGAATTGTAACGCCGGGTAGTTGGTACTGTACACTGTGTATAATAGCGGGTAGTCCAAGCTTGCTCTGACTAGACGACACTCCATTTCTTGTGGTCGTGTCCCGGGCTATTACGTGTCATCTAAATAGCGAGGGTTACCTGGAAGCCTTTTGACGAAATTAACCAATTTACTTGGTACTTGGTAGTAAAACCTCCAAGGACTCCATAAGTGAATTTTTGACTGGAGGTGGGTGGTCACAGAAATTTACTAGGGAGTAATGCGGGTACTTAAATGAGGTTCTTGTTTGTGATACCATTGTTTTGTTGAGTAAACAGTTCCAGTCTTTTAATTGTTTCGTGGGAAAAAGTGAGTTGGCGCGTGGTGCATAGATTGGTGGTGTAGATTTTGAGTTGCTGGTTCTGTCCTCTCTTCCCTGTCGGTCTTGGTAGGAATGTGTTCTTTGAGATTTCAAGTTCATCATGTTGGATTTTATAGAGACAAACGGTAAATTTTTTCTGCGTTCTTGTTGACTTAGCCAGCCGAGGGTGGATACGCGTTTCGGTTAACACTATTGGTCTTATTATTATTTCAAAACACTGAAAGCCTCCACTTCTTTAACAAGAATTAATGCGGTGCATAATTAAGATGACCCCCACAACTGTAAGAAACAGTTTAATCACATCGATTTAAAATATGCAACTTAAGCTATTAATATTCATAACCTTCCAAAATTACATGCACATGACCTTGTCATGTTCTATCACTGTGGCCAAGTTAAATTAATGACTACTTGGTTTAGTCCTATCAGAGTGGTTAAATCAATTTTCTTCAAAATATTTGAAATAGCTTCTTAATATTCATAACCTTCCAACAGTATACAGCACCTGACCTTAATCAATGCCTCTATCACTGTGGCCACAATTAGAAGTTCTTGAGCTCGTCTCTTAGTCTGTAGAGTATAGTGTGCTTTTGTTGGTCCATATCCAAGATAGGCGTTTTCCTCGCATCCATCCATGCAGAGCAATCCATCATCCATACCCTGCAGGGCTCCATCATCTGCATGATTACATAGACTAGGCCCTCTACAACATGTTTGGGGGGGGGGGAGAGAACCCCACTTTGCCCTGCTACAAATTTCCACATAAGATGTTGATCACTCAAGAACTCTTACTCTAGTACCCATTAGTCAGTAACATCATCACTGTCAAGGTGGGTTCATACTTCATCGCCAGACTCTACGAGGGCAATCCTTCTTTTCAACATGCTTTTTTGCTTGCGCACACCGTAGATCTGCATCCCCCCTAAATATCGCAATGATCCATCACTGACTGTGAACTACATCATGTGATTGCAACAAGATCGTAAGTGCAATAGCTGCATTTGTCAGAATTCCCATCCACACAATACTAATATGCCGAGTTGCTTTGGTCAGTGGCTCTTTGAAATAGTTCTTCTGCTGACAAGTCACCTAAAGAACCATTTCAAGAGGCCACTAGACTCAAGGAAAGATAAATTGATAGTACCTAATCCATGGCAGCACACAGATGTATCACAGCCGCTAATTGTGGAATACGCCTTGTTGCACTCACATGAACAATAAATGATCTATATGTGGACCATGATCACTAACGAGGTGGGTTCGAATCCCCAGTCAGGCTCTTTGCTTTACATGAATTTAATTTTCCCTATTCCTGTGCTCACTCTCGCAGGTTTTTAAGCGTACTCTGGTTCCTCCTGCCTCCAGAATCACTCCTCTCTTTTTCTCATAAATCTATTCTGGTATACTTATTTATCTCGGATGTTTGAGTACCAACCTGTTAGCAATAGCATCACAAATCACAACACCTTGAAAAACCATGCATTTTATATAAATTGAGCATTTAAAACAAATAACTAGATTTTCTGTCTAAAACATCGTTGTCAATATCAATAAAATTGGATGACTGAGACCACAACAAAATAATTAATGTATTTCACCAGAATAAAGTTCCTAATTATTTTGTTAACCAGATCTTGTCACATACACATTAATGACTAGTTAAATTGACTAGAATCTAGTATATTAAATCTTCTGCATTTGAAGGGTATAGTATGTGAAAGTTTGTGAAATGAAAATTAGATAAAATACAAGCTTTACAACTTATTTTAAACCAGTCTATGGAAAAGTGTACAATGACAATGTAAATAAATTCTCCATTTACCACAAATTAACCGAATGTCATGTAACTGGATACCACACAACTTTAAAAAAAAGGGCAGAAGGAACCCTCGGAAAAATAGTTGAACATTGTGTATTTTCTTATTACAATCAGCATTACATGGTTTTATGTGTATTCTTTTAATCTTGCCTCAATAACGATGTATAGATAAAAAAGTACATATGGATAAAATATATTGAAGGACATAAAAATGCATTGCGGTTCCCGGATCGTCAGTGTCGTATGCGTCGCGGCTTGTGAATGGGGCAAAGGTCACATGAGGTAACCAAGGTCACCACATGAGGTGGACAAAACGTCACCAAGTTACATTCATCGCGACTTACAGAACTAATCGGCATTGTAATATATAAGGAGTAAACATTTTGACGGCCAAAGGTCAGTGAGGTCACCAAGGTCACATGAGATCAACAAACATGTCACCCTACCCACCCCCTCCTATCCACCAAGTACATCAATGTAGCCTAAGAACTCATACGGGCATGCAATCTATGAAGGGTTAGTACATTTTTTTTATGTCAACAGACACAAACACACATACAACCCCCAGAGTAGTCCCTATGTGCTTCTGCAATTCTTGACAGATGACCCAAAACTAACATTTCCTGGTGATACTTTTTCTTTCAAACCTCGCTGACAGAGCAAAGGAATATCGATGGATAAAGCATTTCAAGTGCACTGGGAGAACAGTTCAAGAAATTGCTCGGATTGTAATAAAATCAGCTGAGTTATTCTGGTCCACACATTGGAATTCAACCATCAGCGTGGCGAGAAAAGAAGCATTAGTCTAAGGGTGGGTGCGTTTGCCGAGGTTTTGTAAAAAAAATTCTGATTAATTTTAATCGACTCAAGAATTTTCAAGACTGCTTCCCCCGATCCATACTGCCATTTGTGTGTTGTAATCTGCATATAGACTTTGCCACAGTCATTTATTGACATTCTTCTGATGTTTCCTTTTTTTACAGAAGTGGAGTGGCTAAACTTAACCAAGTGATTTTGCCTGTAATAGATTATTTTTGGCGTGGGAACTTGTAAGAAGTGCACAGCCAAATGTTTTGAACATTGAAAGCATGCTATTCTATAAAAGAACACTGTTATTTAAATTTGCCTTCTATTTATTAAAAATATAGCAAGAACCTATGTGGCTTGCCACTCGCTGGTCAGGGGACTGGGGCCCTGGGGGTCTATGGTACGATTCCTACCCACGATGCAAAATCTTCTTTTGCTTCTAATCCATTTACCCCTTCTTTTCTTCCCGAGGAGATTCGCTAGAGACAAGAGCCTGTTAGGAATAGGGATATCGCCATAAAACCTTTAACCGTTAAACAATTGTTCAGGCTGTAAAATGAATTTAACTGTAATTCAATTATACTGCCATAACCTTACTGAAGTCCAGGGTCACAGTTTAATTTATGGTAACCAGCTATAGAAGCTAGCATAGTTTGAGTTAATTTAATATCAGGTGGAACCAGAGGTGTATTGAGGAATTCCCACAATGCATCAGTTTTGGGAAATTACCCCTCAATGGGTAATGATTGGATTCCCAAAAATTCCATTCTTAACACATTAAACCCGACTTTTATGCTCATTTTAGCCCACAACTCATTCGTACTTAGGGAATTTTTAGCATGATCATGAAATTTCTGGTGGTTCTTAAGCTTTTGAACACTTTTTATGCCCTAAGTACTGACAGGTGTTTAGTACATACAGTATAGGCACTGCAATGCATTGTGGGATTGATTCAAAAACACCTCTGAGGGGGGAACCCATTCAATAATAAAAAACTACAAATTGAAAATGAGGAAAAGTGTAAAGACACTATCAGTTTTTTTTTAAATATTGTTTCATTTTCTGCATTAATTTTGCCTTTCCCATGAGGTCTTGCAGTAGACGAACAGCCACAAACATTAATCAGTCGACTTTTGTGAGAAACGCATGATCCGAGATGATGCCCCAAACTACAAAAGGCACAACACTCCAATTCATCTACCAAATTGGCAGTTTCAGAGTGAAATACTACTATTGGTCATAAACAGATGGTCAAACACAGCAGAGAAAGTAGACTACAAATGGACTATCAATTCTTTCAGAGACTAAAGCGCTAATATCTGATATACCCCCCCCCTCTGAGTAACCAATCAAAATAGACCTGTTATTGTATGCACATTTGAGCTTTTTTAAACATGTCTCTGATTGGCTAATTAAATCATATAAACCCTCTCAATAAACCACCGTGGTAGTGCCTAAAGAGAACTAAGGAAAAAAACCCCATGTACATTTTGGGAGAATCACTACTTAGATGCACTGGATTTTACAAGTATTGGGTGGGCCAATTTTATTTTCTTTCGTTTTACAAACAGACTTTCAAAAATCAGTTATATTATCACTACCCTATTTTGAAGAAAAGACTTGGAATGTTACAATTTTATCCCAGAAGTGAAATTTATCGAACAATTTAAAAAAAATATATATATAAAGGTATTCACTAACACACACAAAAAAATTATTTCACACTATCTCTCTTCACCTATACCGTAAATTATGTGAAACGTTATAAAAATCAGTATGCCAATTATTCAAAATTGAGACAATGAATTTTGCATCTATAGGTACTTTACTGAGAAAAATGATTGCCACCAAGAGAGAAGTGTTTTCTGCAAACTGTGAACATTTATTGCTGCCAAATGATCTTATATTAAAGGTGTGTTTTGGTGATTCCAGCACCTTCTGTTTTATCATGGTCAATAGATATCCTTAGAAAATTTGAGTTGATCCCGCCTGGAGGTTTGGTGTATGGCAAATGCTTTTTATCACGGTCCCATAGGCCACTGTGCGTATTTCTGTCGGTTACAGACAGAAAATACAAAATGCAAATTTCTTCCAGATAGTGGCGAATTTGCACCCAAGATTTGGTTACCATGGATTACTAAGGTGACAGTTTCAGATGATAAAAAAATCTCATCTTTTTGAGGCAAGTCGGCGGGACGAGGTTGGGATCACGAAATGCCCCTTAACTATGTCTCTCTCAGGTAAAACAAGGCGGTTCTCGAACACAAAGGTCCCCCGCTCGTCGCGAGTAGTTAAAGGGGAAAAGGTAATACCAAAAAGATCACAGGAGATGTGGTAAACCTGAGAGGCTCCTACCATCGCAGTTTCAATACCTTGGATGACCCCAGGTGACCTTGAAAAATTTGGTTATCAATGTTGACTACACCCACCAAGTTTCTTGACCATACAACCATTTGCAGTGAATTGACCTCAGATGACCCCAGATGACCCAGAAATGCCTTGAACAAACATTGCATAAAATGTGACTGACACCAAATAGGGTTTCATGACCATTACAACATGCATAGTGATTTGACCTGGGATGACCGCATGACCTTGGGAAATGGACCTTCAAAATTTTGGCACTGAATATTGACCACCACCCACCAAGTTTCATAATCCTAAACATGTTTAGGGATTGACATTGGAATGACCCCACATGAGCTGAAATGACCTTAAAAATTTTTGGCCAACGAATGTCGAGACACCCCACAAGTTTCATCCTCCTTACCACAATTGACAAAGTTGAAAGCAATTTTGGACTAATTTGACTTTGACCCAAGGCACATGACCCATATCCGAACTTATCCGCTGCCTACTTAAGCAACATTATATGGGCATACGATGGCACCCATACTTGCTTAGATCAAAAGATATCGTGTTGACAAGGTTTATTAGCAATTTAACCCTATTTGTTACCAATTTTTGACCTCATTGACCTTTGACCCATGACACATGACCCACTTCGGATCCCACCAAACGCATAATCAGACATCTATGGTGCGAAGTATGGACAACCCACACTGCCTTAGTTCCAAAGATATCGCGTGGCCACACACGCACACACGGACGGGGGCATTTTATTATTTTTTTTTTTTTTTTTTTTTTTTTTTTTTTTTTTTTTTTTTTTTTTTTTTTTTTTGTCCCCCTCGCCAACAAAGTTGGCGGGGGACCAAAAATCTGACCTGCCACAATTGTTTCTATCCAATAAACAAACAAGCACTTTTTTATGCACTACGTATGCACCATTAAAAGCGAAAAAGGGGGAAAATCATTCTTCAGGCCCGACTCGAAAAGCCATCAACTACTGTGTTATCACAACAAGCAAGGTCCGGCCATACCGCCTTCCTATAATGTTAAAGAGATTCAAAACAGGAAAGCTACAACCAAACAAGGAAGTTGTTGAATCTTCTCCAGAGACCCAGACAGAGTGCACGCGAGAAACGAAGAGCATGCCTTTTTGGGCCCAATCATGGTTGGAACATTTTATGGAGTAGCCAGTCGCTGCCGAATCGCTTTGTATTCATGGGGGAAAGGATCTGCAAAAGCTTACAAACAATAATGTGGATTATAGTGACCCAGTTCTGGTTGCAGCTAAACTTTGTTCATTCCCATAGGTCAAAAATTATTGCTTTGTTTATTATCCATGCGTAAAAAGTAATTCTATTTTAACACGGCGCCTTCTTACACAAGGCGTCGCACGTAAATCACGATGCATGTGCTGCGGTATTGTTATTTACAGTTGCAGCCAAGTTCGCGGAGTGAAGCGTCAACCGTGCCAATTTGGTGATGAACAATGTATAGGACTACTTGAAGACATAGAAACATATAGACTGATTTTGAGAATAGGCTCTTCGATTTGAAATACATTTTCCCAGTTAGATTTACCTAAATCTTCTCAGAGGATGAGCATCTCAAATGGAAGAGCACAATGACTTTTGAAAGGCATTAAGGAGAAATGGCCAAACTTAATGCACCTTATATGCCAACTGTCCATGTTGAAAATTTTTCTATGAATCTTCTCCTACAACGTAAGTTTATGTTGCATTTACTTGTTTTTGCAAGTGTAGATAATTTCCTTGCCCAAATTGAGAATTATCTCCTCATGAGCTCTGTGTTGTTCAGGTTCATCGACATTTGATTTTGGGGCTCATTATGTCTCTTTTATTTTCCACAATTAAGCACTACTGCACAAACTGATAACAAAATTAGACCAAAGCTATGAGCTTCCACTTGTATCTAAAAACCAGAAAAATCCAAGGTAGAATCTCCACATAGGCCTACAAAAGTATTACTACATGTATAGGCCATCTATCACCTGAATTCTCCACCAGAAATAGTGTAAAAACTAGATTTTAAAGAAAAATTATTGCCTGTAAAAAATGAAATTTCATAACATGTAAAGATGTCGATAGGCAGATTAGAAAAAAAATGTGAGACAAATTTATAACTCATGTCGCTGTTGGATAACAATGTTTTATTTTTGGTTTTGCATAATAAATAAGGCTGGTATTCTGAAAGGGAGTCTAACTCTAGACCCAGGTTTAAACCCTGGTCTAGTACTCATGAGTGATTTTTTCTCTCCAATTATACTCTAAATGTGAGAAGATTCTCATAAACGCCTATCCATGAGAATTTTCTCACGTTACAGAAACACTTTTAGACGATTTTGGAAGGAAAAAAAATGTCCCCTATGTCGGACAACCTGGTTTCAATTTAAAACCAGTTCTAAAGTTAGACTACCTTTCGAAATACCACGACTAAAGACTTTCAAACAGCGTGATTTCTACATGTATGGATAAGTGAAGACTCCTGTAGCTTCTGCCCAAAGTTTTTTTTTTTTTTTTGTTCATCCTGTATAGCTTGCTATAAATTGCATAGGTTTTTATATCATATCTGCTTGTCATATTATATAGTTGTGTCTTTCGTGTGAATGTTAATTGCAAGTAATCAAATAAAACATTAGTAGTATTGATATATATACCATTATCAGTACAGAATATGATGAGAACATTAATCACTACATTATCAACACCTGTTGTATCATTATACAGGGTGACCCGAAAAATGTAACTCAGAACATAGTGTTATATTGTATGTATTGCATGTATTGGGGGCACAATATACTATCAGTCTTGTTTTTGGTGTAAAATTTGTTTTGGGATTGAGATCATTTTGGCAGGGTGGAAAATTTCAAAAAAAAGAAAAATCATGAACAGTTAAATAGTCATAATTGCTAGGTCAGAATTCATTTGGAAGGATAAAGGGACTATTTTACTTGTTCATGTGTACATTTTATAAAACTATCATTTTTTTGTCATTTCAAATTTTTGGCAATTAAAATTAAACCCCCCAAGGAGGAGTGTGTGGAGGGGTATATCACACCAGCCATGTGTGAGTGATTGTGGTTTTTCAAAGCAAAGAATTACCCAATTTTTACATGTTGATTTACACATGTAAATGATTAAAGCCCAAATCAGTCATTCTTTTTCAAATTCAAAAATGCTCATTTTTTCTCTAAAATTGATAGTGTGGGTAAAATCAACACCTATATTACTGTTCTTGTGAAAAAATAGGTACTAAAGCATTTTAAAGTGGACTTGAAGATTGCCATTTACGACTATTTTGGTTTACTAATTATTATTAGTAACAGTGCATAAAAATTATAATTTCTCGACAAAATTAAGTTTATCCACCTGCAGTGGTCTTTACACAACCAGTTTCATACAACAGTGCAAAAAAATGTCTTGATGCAAATATGGGGAACGGACTTTTGTACATTTTGAAGAAATTCAATGTAGTCACTGTAAATAATTAGTTATATGTCAGTTGCTTTCTGGGGAAGCCCCTATTGCTGTAAATCCTGTATCACAACCAAATTGTGATTGTGGACACTTTAAGCAGACAACAAGCAAAAAAATATGTTACTTACAAAACATCGAGAAAGTAGCTCTGCGGTACGTCAAGAGATGGCCCAGTTCCTCCACGAGGTCTCTTGCCTTCGTTCGCCCACGCTGTGAGGAGATAAAGAAAAGAGAAAACTGTGCCTATGAAA
Organism: Ophioderma brevispina; assembly: GCA_023653785.1. Taxonomy (NCBI): domain Eukaryota; kingdom Metazoa; phylum Echinodermata; class Ophiuroidea; order Amphilepidida; family Ophiodermatidae; genus Ophioderma; species Ophioderma brevispina. Next base: position 12,602 of record JAMKCH010028726.1, on the reverse strand, counting down.
TCTATGTAGCAATTCAACATGCCTCAAAATTACTAGCATCACAATGCTTCTCCCATCAAGATACAATTTCAGGTAGCTTGTCTCACATTGATTTTATCGGTCGCGTGCACAGTATATACTTTTACTCGGGCCATTTTGGGGACCGTGTTTTGTTGCGGATGTCCGTAAATGTTGGACGATTTCGGCGGTTGAAACTGGTACGTGGCAAATTACTGTCGTGCTGGTGTGTTTGCCCCTAAAGTGGTGTTTTTGTAAAATTTGTTTGCTTTTATTTAATGAAAGTTTGGGTTTGGTTACTGGATTTTGAAGTATCTACAAGATCAGCTCTCACTGCTTTAAAGGAAGTATCTGCAAAATGCGCTTTCGAGGTGCGGATTTTGTTTAAAATCGCGTATACGTGTAGTTTGAAAATAGAAGTTGCTGCCAAAAAAGGAAAATAGTGAGGTTGTTTCCCCCTCGGTGATTGTAAACGAAGGGTAGTGGGTAAAGTACAATGTGTATAATAGCGGGTGTCCAAGGTTGCTCGACTAGACACGCCATTCTGTGGTCGTGTACCGGGCTATGAAGTGTCGAGCTAAATAGCTGGGGGTTACCTGGGCAGAGCTTTTGACGAAATTAACCATGATACTTGGTACGTGGTAGTAAAACTCCAAGGACTCCATAAGGGAAATTTGACTGGAGTGGGTGGTCACAGAAATTTACTAGGAGTAATGCTGTACTTAACAATTGAGGTTCTTTGTTTGTTGATCAGATGTTTGTTGAGTTAAACAGTTCCAGTCTTTATTGTTGTGGGAAAATGTGTTGGCGAGTGGTGCAAGATTGGTGGTGTAGATTTTGATTGCTGGTTATGTCCTCTTCTTGACCTGTCGGTCTTGGTTGGAATGTAGTTCTTGGAGATGTCAAGCTCATCATGTTGATTTATAGAGACAAACGGTTAATTTTTCTGCGTTCTTGTAGACTTATGCAGCCGAGGGTGGATAGCACTTCGGTAACCCTAGTTGTTTTATTATATTTCAAAGACCACTTGAAAGCATTCCACTTCTTTACACAGGAATTATGCGGTGCATAATTAAAATGACTCCCCCACCTCAGTTTATCAATCTGATTTAAAATCATGCAACATTAGCTCATAATATATAACCTGTCCAGAAGTATACAGCACATGACCTTGTCACGTTCTATCACCATGCCAAGTTAGAAGTTGAATTGACTATTGGTTTAGTCTATCGAGTGGATTAAATACAATTTTCTTCACCTTTTTTTTGCTATTATTCCGCAAACCCTAACTAATATGTGAATGAGTCATTAAATTGCATACCTGTACCAAAAAGTATAACAGCACATGGACCTTATCATGCTCTTATCACTGTGCCACATAGACGTTCATTGAGCTCGGGTTAGTCTGTAGAGTAGATTGATGATTTTGTTGGTCATCAGATAGGCTTTATCACATCCAGTGTGTCCATGATGCAGGCATCCATCCATCCCATCCATGCAGGAATCCATTCCGATCTGCATGATTACATAGCCCTCTACAAACTGTTGGGGGGGGGGGAGAGAAACCCCATTTTGCCTGCTACAAATTCCACATAAGATTGATCACTCAAGAACTCTTACTCTAGTACCATGAGTCAGTAACATCATCACTGTCAAGGGGGTTCATACTTCATCGGCAGAAGTCTACAGATGGCCAATCCTTTTTCAAACATGCTTTTTTGCGCAACACCGTATATTCATGCATCAGCCCTAAATATCGCAATGACATCCACTGACTTGAACTCACATAATGGAGTGCAAACAAGGTGTAAGTCGCATAGATGCCATTGTCGAACTTTCCCTCCAAAAATTACTATATGCCGAGTCTTTGGTCAGTGGCTCTTTGAAATAGTTCTTGGCTGACAAGTCACCTAAAGAACCATTTCAAGAGGCCACTGACTCAAGGAAAGATAAATTGATAGTTATCCTAATACATGCAGCACACAATGTATCAAATGGCAGCTATGTGAATTCCGGCCTGTTGCACATAAACATTGAAACAATAAATGATCTAATGTGGAACAATGATCACGAACGAGGTGGGTTCGGAATCCCCAGTCAGCTCTGGCTTTAAATGAATTTAGTTTCATTATTCATGCTCACTCTCGCAGGTTTTTAAGCGGTACTCTGGTTCCTCCTGCCTCCAGAATTCACTCTCTCTTTTTCATAAATTTTATGGTATTAATTAGTTTATATCCGGTGTATTGAGTTACCAACCGTTGCATCACAACACCATGAAAAACCATTGCATTTTAGATAAATTGCATTAAAACAAATAAACATATTGTATCATTAAAACCAAGACAAAAATTCACAATCTCACCTCAATTTTTAACATATTTTATATGAAGTGAATAAAATACAAATGGAATACCTACCACGCAGCCTATGTGTTATACCAAAGCCATTTTGCCTAGAGAGAAAGCGACAGTATACATACAATCTATACATATATGCGTAATAAGCCTGTAATCATGTGAGTTCAACAAAGGTGTAAGTGCAATAGCTGCCATCGTGTAGATTCTGTGCGCCTGTATGATATAACTCCAATTTATCTCCTGAGCAGTGGCTTTAAAAATGGTCTCAAACAGCAGTGTCACCTGAAGAACCATTTCAAGATCACTGACCAAAGACTGGCATAATAGTATGTTTGTGGGTTTTTCGGACAAACGGAGCTATTGCACTACGGCCTTCTACATTAACACATGAACAAATGTGAGTGATCAAGTAAAATGAACATTTTTCAGGTAAAAATTGAAATTCAGTTTCAATTTCACTTTATGTGTCATATTCGAGCTTTGCTTTACTGAAAAACACCATTAGAATTGGATTTACAGTCCCTGAGATTGGAACTATTATTGAACAGGACAATGAAATAAATAAAGAAGTAGAATGTTAGAATTGGCTCTTCTCAAATCGATAGCAGTGATAAAGACTCATTTTACTTTGATCATACCATATATGTATCAGTATGTATGATTTGGGAACTTTGGACTGTGGCCAAAATATTGGTATGTATCAAAAACCTGGAGATAAAATGCCTATTCTATACTTGAATGTAATAATTCAAGATTGCTATACAGGGCTGTATTATATATTTGAGTCATGATTTAGTTTTACAATGCCTACATGATCTTCTCATGAATGTTATTTTATAGTGCAATTGAGTCTGAAGAAAAAAAGATTCCTTCTAAAAAGATGTTGCAAGATTAGCGCAAGATGAATTTGAAGTTGGACATTAAAAATTGCGGTTACGACACTGATAAAAAGTTCAAAATTTCATGTCTAAATCATGTTTTTATTAATTAAACGATTTGCTGATCGGAGGGGAAAACATCGAAAAAAATCATAAAAATTGTATTGGTATTTTTGTTACTGGAAGGGAGGTGCTAATAACCTACATGTGGATGGCTTGAAATTCTGTGTATTAAAGACAATAGGCTCGTACTCTTATCTGATTCTGTAATGTTTATATGTGCATTAACATATGCGGTAAATATCCCAGATTTAAAGCGAATATTGTCACCATGACGGACAGTGCAGGTTGGACCTGAAAAACACAAAAATCATTGATTTTGTTTATTTGATAATGGTGAAACAACATCAGATGTTTAGTGTAGATTTTGAGATGCATCGCTGTATGTCTATTTGTTGTTGGAAAGTTTAATATAATAATATAATAATAATTATACAGCATTTGTATAGCGCCTTTTCCCAGGATTCAAAGCGGCAAGCCTATTTATTATTTCGCTGCCATAGGGAAGGGTCACAATCCATTTCGCTTCTATAGCTGGCAGCTGGGCCAGCGCACATCCCATCAGCACTTAGGATTGTAAGATTTCCCCTACAGCTACCCGAATATCGCTTGGGTCGGCCGAAGCAAGCGAGGTAAGTGCCTTGCCAAAGTGCCACAACACATTGGCCCAGCTGGGGTTCGAACCCACAAACCTTCAGATCTGAGTCGGCCGTCCTATCCCTGGACCACATTGGCCTACAAAAAGTTTTATGCCTCCTCAGGAGTTTTTTCTCATTACTGATGTCATAAAATTATTGACAACCAGCAAAACTACAATGATGGCGATTGTGCATGGAATCCTGGTCATCCTGATTTTTGCCTCAAGATTATTGTACGATTGTGTCCTAATAATAGAATTTTTTTTTTAATTAATAAAAATATCACGTGAATACACATTTATTTTTGAATGGGACCAGGTTTTCATCTACCATTAAGTTGGGAAGGAAATTAATGGCTTTATGATCCATTATACAGTTGGCCCACCAAACTACCTGATATAAAGAGTAAACACAGCAGACTTAATTTGATTGCCCTATAGAAAATTAGGTTAGTCATAAGTCCCATTGAAACATTTAAATATTCTGCGACACAGCGTAAAGTTTATATAAGTCACTCCCGAAGATCTGATCAACTTGTACGTGCCCCTATCTGAATACAATTATGTTCCTAATTTCATACTGTTATTTCAGCCAATCGATCTCAAATTTTCTTGGTTTTTTCGGGTGAAAAAACTGCTATCATAATTCATTAATGTTCGCTTCGCGACTCATGATCGTTGCGATAGATCTAACATTGTGGGCCCAGATTCTACAAATAATTGTAGGGTTAAATTTGGCTACAGTGTGTATGTATGAGAGGGGAATGGCTTGGTCATGAGGAAATAAAAGTTAACTTATTCTACCCAAACATGATAGTCGGGTCAAACATGAAGGTCAACAGAACTGTTATTTAAGAATAACCACCATTTCCCAATAGAGGCCTCCCTTCAAACCAAAAACCTTTGTAATCGAAGTCACTTTCTTAACTGTGTAATCCCCCCTATGGGGAAATGAGAAATTTTAAATTTGACCTATCAAAAACCCATCATATGAAGGGAAACAAAAAATAATCCTAAACTTTGATAACAGGAATAATCATGTCGTGATAGCAAGATTTTGTAAAATATGCGCCTTACAGATAAGAAGAAAATCCTTTATCCAATGTTCAAACCAAACAAATGAGCCTTGCGCACATTTTGGACAGTATTAAGGGCAGTGAATTGACAATCTCCGGTCACTAACTTTTAGAAAAAAAGCGAAACATATTTTGCCCATATCTTCGCTTAATATTTGGCTTAAAAAATTGGTGACCCCATCTCATTTTTTAAGTTATTAAGTCACCTTTTCAATGAAAAAATTTTCAATTTGAGGGGTAACCTTTTTAAAAATAATATGGTTTATTCCTTGTTATGTGCACAGAACTGTAAACATACTTTTATGCGAGATCCTTAGATTGTTAAACAGAGGGTGATGGCCAAGCATCATTCAATACAGCAACTTGCCCAAATTAATCAAATTAGCTTACATAAATACAGACTCAAACCTCAACCAATTGAGCACTTTGATGTGGGCTGGTATGGGTGTAACAACTCTAGACCTTATTCACTATTCACTTCCATAAATAGTAACAAAATACATTGTTACAGTGGAAGCAGATTCTCCCACTCCAACTGAGACAATATTTGCTGATAAGCATACAAAAATTCATAATTTGAAAGTAAGATTTCACTTTTATATATTAACCAATTGTGATGTCTAAATTTGGGATATCTGACTACCACGCCTGATGCGACTGAAATGAGTACATACATTTCATGACCCTAATATAATTTTTCAATTAATATTTGTCCCTATATAATTCATGTCATTTTGAAATGATATAAGATTTAAATTCACAACACAAAATGCTTAAATGAAAAAAAACAGATGATGGCAGCCCACCAAAAACTGTAATCAAAATAGATACACCGACACAAACCACAAAATGATTTAGACGCTTGATGGGGTCGGTTCATGTAGGAACCATGACCCACATAAGACCTCGTACTCGTCCGTTATAAAAATCGAATAACTCTTACAATGGAGTTGACTTTCTATCATCGTTACAGTTTGAAATAAGAAATAGTCCTTGACAAAATATAATTAATCTTTTTTTTAAGATTCGCTTTTTACAATGTTAAACAGTTATGGCGATGTCTAAAATTGGGATTTGCGGGGCCGCCCTCCCAATGAAAAAAACCTGGCACAGGTGTGTGCTGCACTCACAAGGGATAATGACGTGTTTTCTCTGCCTAAATTATCTGTAATAGAATGCGGGTTAGTGTTACATGCGGGGCTACCTTGTATGCATGATATGAGATACTTTGAATAACAAGGTAGACAATTACAAATATTGCTGGCTCACATGACGGGGAGATACAATATAATCAAACTTAATTAGTATAACATAGACTTGTAATTATAAGTAGTATTGTTTATATTGGCCTCCATTTTTTGATTAACCTTTTAAATCTTATTTTTCTCAATTTTATTTGAGAGGGGGGGGATTCTCAAGTGACAGGTATTTTGTTTACTGTAAAAGAGAGAAAGGGGAATACCCCTGGTGGTTTTTGGCTAGGTGCACCGGTTAGATTGCACAATGGGAAGTGGGGGATTCCCAAGAAATGCTAAAATTAGTAAACTGACTCAGCTTGTTTTTCTTTAAAAGATCACAAACATTGCAAGATCTGCGGGAATTCCCCCACAAAGGTTATATATATGGAAGTGATTGTAATTTAGATTGTGAAATCTGATTGTGGTGCAATGTCATGTTTATGCATAGGAATGATGTAATGTCTATATTTTAGACTGGATTTTTGTGAAGTCAGTATATACTAGGAGATTTAGATAAGTCTCGCCGTAAGCAGTTGCAATCAGCTATACAGTATGGATAGCTAGTTTTATCTACACGAATGTAGATTGTTATGCTTAACACACAGTGCCAGGATTATTATACTGTTCAATCCATGTGAGCAGAGTGCGTAATTAATTCTACTGTCGTCTTTGAAGCCGAAAGTGCTGGGGAATCAAAATAGGATTTCCAAATGTGGACAGATAGAAATCGTGGGATTATCTTGGACTGGGATGATTATCGTCGAGGAATTAATTATCCTTGTGTATGAAACGCTGGACCGGATTAACTTCAGGACTGAGAAGTTCCCTTGAATTAATACCTGAGGAGTTTGTATGAACTTGTGCGCGTCATTTGGAGTCTTCGCTGTGAGGACATACCATCGGTGAACTGCAACGTTTCAAACACAGGACCTAGTAAACCCTAAGTAATATTAAACTAATTGTGTTATATGTATTTTGGTTTGGACATACCAAATTCTTGAACCAATCACGGAAAGATCAATTTAAAAAAACTGTTTTTATTATATATAATTTAGATAATTTGTGCCACAAGGCTCACTTATTTGTGTTTGAAAGGCATTTCTGCACTAGACGTCTACGATACGTCATAACACTAATCCCTTCAGCTGGCCATTAACATAGATCGTGAAGTCATAGTACAGTAGCCCTTGGTATCCTGCCTCTCTTCCCTTCCAGATGATAACCACCAAACATGCCTGGCTCACGCCCTCACTATAACCCGTGGCCTTGTAATAGCCACTCCGTTGGTGCCAACATACACTTTACCACCCGCCCAATATGGGCTCTTTTCACACAAAAAAAATGCTCTCTTCAGGTCTTATTTTGGCGGATGCCAGGTAGATGAGTGTAAACGTTTGTGGCTCCAAAAAAACCCGTGGGAAGCACGTTATTTTTGTATCCCATAGGAAACCATTGGTGACGGTCACAACACATTGCAGGCTGCCTTTCTGTCATCCAGTGCCATGCCTAACCACATTTTTTTTGCTAACACTGTACAACTACGAGGCTATCATATGATGCTGGGTTTGGCTATGCAAAGGACTTATCCATCCGCAAACATTGTTTCCAAGACCACATCTTTTTGACTCCTCTAATATCGGTGCTAGTTTCTGATTACGTTGTGCTTTATTTATTCCGTATTTATTTATGTTATATAGAGAACTCTGAGAAGCTGGTGAGCATTGAATTAATAAAGATGAAAAAATACACGGTCTCAAATCTGGTTCCTCCTCGCTAACTAGGCATGAGATTTACACTGTACCACAAGGACTGCGGTTTAAATGTGGATACCAGAGAAACAGCCCGCTAATGTATTTCAGTTCAGTCTTTATTTTAGAGTCTCAAGTCGCCATATTATATATTAGTGGTATTTTAGAAAAGATAGACCTATTAGCATGATTCTAGCAGATCTATGACGATTTAAGTGTTACAAATAACAACCTTTTCCCGGTTCGGATTGGACGCACGTGCGACTATAGACGCTCATCTTGTAATTCAAAGGTTGTGGGTTCGATTCCTCCTCTAGGCATACAACTTAATTTAATATTTAGAGTGTGGTACGGTGACCAATCGCAACGAAACCAGAGTCAGCGATTGAAATATAAAATTAGTGAATAGCTGCCCTAAGAAACATTCACCTGATTGGTCCTTGAACACCTAAGTTCAGATGAAATAAGTTCTTTCAGTTGATATGACCCCAAAAGACTATTCAGCCAATCTTTGTCAGGCCAATAGCCCTTCCATATAATTATCTTTAAAGTGGTGACAGGAGTCAACAACCTGTCCTATCTTTAATCCATAGAATTGAGACGATTTGAGAGTCAAAATTGGGCCAGCCATTTGAACAGTAGAAGCAAAGATGCCTCCTAAATGGAAACATGGGGACGTTAATGTTAATTAATGTGGTATACCACATTGGAGACATCTTAGTTCATACAAACATCAAAAGGAAACATTTCCTTTTTGTGACAATCGTTGCTTGTTGATCGTTTCTTAATCCGATTTAATGCACTGAACCCGCATTCTACCACTGCGGTACTGACGCTGATTGTTACATGAGTTTAAAACACTACTAATGTTTCCAGCGCTTCAGGATTCTGCAAAGAATTTCACAGCGTGAGAAGTATGAACTTTCTTCTGATACAATTCTGCCCAATTTTTTGTAATCAATGTTGATTATGCTTTCATGAGGGAGAAAACCTCATATGAAATCTTGGACATGATCCTGTCACCCACAGTTAGTTAAGTAAACTACTGTGTGAAAGCAAACTTTTGCTATTATGATGTAAATATCGTGTGTCATCTTACCCAAAGATTAAACTCTATGAAGACGTAAGCCACGTGGTTCCGTTGTCTCTTTTGTCCTTGGGATATGTCCTCCGACTTATATCATCAGCAGGGACGTCAACTTCCACTAATCAAGAAAAAAGAAAGGAAACAATCACTTGCCAGTATCAATAAGTAGTGTTTTGACAAAGTTTAATGCACATATAACTATTCTATTAAGGTAAACTGGCATATTATATTTTTTGTATTTTTTGTTTACGGACTGGTTTTGGTGAGATGAAAATTATAGCAGACATGGTCTTAAGTCTAAAGCAGTGGATCTGAAACCAGCCACCACTATGTCCTAGTCCATTATCTGTCATCTGAACCAGGGATCTAAATAAATCGGGATAGGACACCCGATCAAGAGAGTGGAGACATAGTGCATGAAATCTGTCGACTCAGGGATCGCCGGGATCCGTTAACGTGGCCTTTGCCCTCGAGCGTCATTCCTGGTAATACATCTACGCATATATTAGGCGGCTATTAGGTGCCTCATAAAATGGGTGGCGCTGTTACTATCGATATCGAATTCGTCTATGGGCATTTTGTCACAGTTTCACACCCGCTTGTCTGAACAATCCCGCACATTTGCTTGGAAAATACAAATGATAACAGACTACGGAAATCAGGTGAAGCAGCAGTTAAACTGCTACCTTTTGCCTAAGCTGATGTTAACTGATATTATCTACCTCATAGATAGATCCTTGTCATATCTGAGTGGTTAAATGAAAGTCACATGATATGGTATATAGTTTCATATTTTCACAAAAATGGTATAACACCTTTTTGCCGGTATAGTAACTTTCGCGGTATACTAATTCTTTTTTTGAATTGGTTATAGTACTTTTGACTGGTATAGTAAATTTGTCTGCCGTAGTGTTGTCTGGTACTGCAGAGAAAGGATATTATTGAGGTATATAAAACAAATATAACTGCCCTTTATTCGGGCCTAGTCAAAACTTTGACCATCGGTGATCTCGAGACCATACTAAAGTAGGTACCGTTCAAGATCACCTGGGGTCAATAGTGAGATAATAGTTGACTATATGTCCTGAAATCAATGTGATCCAAAGATCAGTTTAAGCTCCAACAATAAATAAGCACACAGAGTATGAGCGTTGATTGTTAGCCAATAAGAATTTATGCTCCATTAACAGGTCAATAAAAGTGTCAACCAATGTTGACACACATACACACATGTATGCATGAGCACTACATGCACACACACACACTATGACACAATTGATCATGGCTGCTTCATGCAGCTCTGAGTGCGTTTCTAATTAAAATTGAGATCCTGAAAAACCAAAATCTGAGTGGGAAGGATTAGATTGAAACCTTTTCCACTCATCATGCTTTTAAATCAATGACGATATTGAGGGAGGAAGAAGAGGGGTGATGGAGGAGATGGGGAGGACTAAATTGATCACTAGGGAGAAACATACTATAGGGGTCTCATCAGTCTTCAGAGGAACAATGTCAATGATTGGACATGAAGTTACTTCCGTCATCAAAATGAATTCTCAAGCAAAACACAATCAATAAGCAGCCACTTGTAATTCTTGTCGTGTCAACTTCCCCGTTATAGAAGTAATGTCCTAGTTTCCCACAGAAATAGGAATAAACCAAAAAACATCTTCCTTTCTCCCGGGAGCTAGCACGTTTCTAAGCGGTCGTTTTGAATTAATTGTTTTACGACCAATCTCCTACTTTTACTCTCTCCTTCTTTACTGGTTCTTTTTATCCGTCTTGAACCCGCGCTAGGTTACCTACTTCAGGACAGCGCGGTCGGTAACGAAATGGCACGGCCAGAGGCTACATGGTTATTTACTCAGTAAATGTTGGCATTCTCGTCTCAATAGCGGGAGTGTTGATTTTCAAGTGACATTTTGGACAAGCTCTGTTGAGTTCTTTTCTTCCCACATTTAGTGTTGTAGCTTCTGTACAAGAGGTGGTAGAGTATACTTCCCACAATGCAATTTTCCAATGTATTTTGTACTGGGTGTTACATGCATTCATAGTAACAAAAAGTACAGTATTAAATTATAATAGTGGGATGAGTTCTGTAATTTGGTACTTTTTGTCACAATAAACTATGTGACAACCATTACAAAAATTACATTGGCAAATGCATTGTTGGAAGAATACTATACGTTCTCTATTCTGTATAGTGGAAAAATAATATTAATAATAATCAAGGGTTTATTGATCTCAAATCGTGGCCTTTTAGGCCAAAATTGCTAGAGCTTAAACTTAATAACATTACTAGACAGAAACAAGCAACTTGGAGGCAAAGCTTAAAACAGACATATGCAACATTCAAAAACACTACACGAAACACACACCGGATGGGTAGTGCAAGGCTTTTCATGGTTCATTTGCCCATTTTCCAAAGAACCTGGAGAAAGTGGCATCAGGTGTTAATCAATATTTGTTTACAAACAAATCCCCAAAGGAGTTCCGAATTAATCTAGCAGTCGGTCCACGGTTGATCGAGGACCCTTGGACAACATCCAGAGGTAAGATTGCTAACCACTAGACACGCCACTTCCTTCAAAATAAATGTCGAACCCCATTTATATAGCGCTTTCCACAAATAAATCATTGGGGCTTTTTTTCACACATTTGGGTTAATACAGGTACAAATCTAGAAGCCTGTGAAAAAAAATGTGATCTTAGCACGGGGGGGGGATACTAACAATGTGACCATAACGGTATGTGCTGACAATATGGGTGTAGTTTAAGCCTTCTGGTATATAACTATCCCTATAGTATCAGATAATAGTACATTCACCAAATTTAATATTATGGATGCTTTAGGCTCCAGTTGTACTGCCAGTCGGCCATCACTGTGATCTTATTCCAAACAGACCAAATTCAGCCCACATTAGCTGATTCTCTATATAATAAGTATTATTTCCGATCGACCAAATCAGCCATGCTGATTTTTATATTCAAAAAAAAAAAAGGGGGGTATGTATTCCGAAAACAGACCAAATTCAGCCCATATACCCGATCTGATACCACAGGTATTTATTCGAACAGGACCAAATCAGCCCATATACACGATCTTAATATCACAGGTATTATTCTGAACAGAACAAATTCAGCCCGGTTTATACTGATCTCTTTATTCACAGGTATTATTCCGAAACAGTACCAAATTAAGCCATTATACCCGATCTCTATATCACAGGTATGGTATTTAATCTGAACAGACCAAATCAGCCCATAGACTATCTCTGTATCACAAGGTTTTATTCTGAACAGAACAAATTCAGCCCATTAACTGATCTCTTTATCACAGGTACTTTTCTGAACAGAACAAATTCAGCCCATCTACCTGATATCTTTATCACGGTGTTACGATGCTTAACCGTTGGTATGCGACTAGGCGACCCAGTTTTCCACAAAGAAGAACATAAACAAGACTTGGCAATGTCTTCGGAATGCTACAGTTCATGCCATCCTCGAAAAGAAGAAACACACAA
>JAMKCH010028725.1:0-17427 GCA_023653785.1 Ophioderma brevispina | reverse complement strand
TCATAAATTATTGGTGGGATATTAGGGCAAACTACGGAAACATTTTTGGGGGAGGATGGGGTGTTAAGGAGAGAAGAGGACTTGTAGGAGGGAAGGAGGGAGTTGTATGTGGGTGGGGGTGTGGGGGTGGGGGATGGCTAAAAAAATCAGCCCCGCCATCTCTCTGCAATTTCGTTTCAGAAAGATGGTCCCTTTGATCATTTAAGTTTTAGTAGAAACGTGAGAAATTATACAGGAAGCGCTATACAAATCGCTGAAACATAGACTATTGTTAATGTCCAATTGAAAGTTAATAATGAATGGTGACCAAAATGAATAATGAATAATTCTCACTCGTCGGAATTTAAAATCTCCACTAAGAAACTAAAAATCAAGTGTGCATGGCCTTATAAGGAGGTGAATTATCAAAAACCCATGGACTAATCCCTTTCTTCTTTACTACCTCAACTTTGTCGATCTCAAAATCCTCTAAATGTACGATTTCCGGTTTTCACTACACACCCACTTAGAATCCTATATAATTGCCTATCCGATGACATGTGAAAAAAAAAACTAAAAGAATTAGAAATTAAAAATTTTGAAGAAAATTGCGAAGCGACATCACTTTGCATGAGAAAGGTTTTTTTCTCTGGAAAATGATGGATTTTCTCTCTGTTTTTTAGACAATTTTTGAGATTAACTATTTCCAAAGGTAATTTATTATCTAAAGGAACTATCACCTCGATTCTGAAATTGTTTTGATACTTTATATTATTTATTCCGTTCTGCGGGTTCAAGTTGGCTCTTTGAAATGGCCTGCTCTAGCTGGTAACATGGGAAGGTATTCCATGTGGTTTTTGCTAACTTCACATACGTTAATGACCACATGTAAGATGATAATGGGAAGTTATGCTTAGCAGAAACTATTACTCTTGTATGGCCAATACTAACCACATGTACATTATTGACCCTCCCTTTCAAGAGTTACTCATAATGATTGGGTTAACGAAATGCTCCTTGACATCATCCTTTGATGTTTGGTGTTTGTTTCTCATGTCAATAATACCACAGGAACTTCTGAAACTGTGGGTGCAACAATTTCCAATTTCTCTTCATATCATGACATTGAGCATTTCAAAAATTGTTCTAAAGGCTCCATTTGATTGGTGGTATCATGTCTGTGATTCTACTTGGTAAGTTGGACTCATATTTAGGAAGACTAACCCTTGCATGTAAACAATTTGTATTGGTGTCCACACTGCTAATGGAGATGGTACATTGGTTTTCAATACACCTTCTCTGTGTTAGTGGGTTATTTATCCTCACTAACACATTACAATTTCGATCTGTGTACCCTAATTCGTATCATGTGCTTTATCCTTTATTCGTTAACAACTTTATTCCAATTGATCAATGATGTCACAGTGGCAACAATACATTCCCTAAAATTTGCTCTCATAGAACTGTAGTCATAAAACTTGACATTTTCGTAACCATAAAGAACCCGGTAATTCAAGCCAGGCCGGGCGCTACCCAAGTACCCGCCTGATTGGCTAAGCCTAAGGAGCTCACTGTCATGACATGGAGTCAGTTCTGATAATCGTAACTCGAGGTCTCTACATATACACAATATATGGCTGACGTTAACATTGGACTGGACCTCTAGTTATGAGCAAAAGGTATTCAGGCCAGCATGAAAATAACAAATCCATATGTACTCATGGTACGAGCACTCAAATACACAGTGATTGTGACTTTCACAGATATTAAACATAACTATAAATGTTACTTGATCTTGAGAAATGCCGTCTAGTATTGCACACATTCGTTTTACCCGTTTCCCGAGGATTATGCATCAAAAATCAAAACTACCGTGTTGTTCCTAATAAACGCCCCTGCTCTAATAAACGCCCCCCTACAATTTTGGATAAAACAATTCAAGAAAATGAGTTAAGCTTACCTAAATCACATGATTTAATCGCCGGGACTGTCGTAATCCGTTTCATAATTGCTATATCAATGCTTAATATGATCTGTCACTAATGGTAGGGTCCAGGCACCGCGCACAGAAAAATCTGTGCTGAAAATGTACCAAATCCGTGTAATTATGCACCTAAAGGGTCCAGGTAAACAACCATCTAATTTACAGAAGTGTAAATAAATTCATTTATCGATCATGTCGATAAAAATACGAAAAAAATCAATGCCTATAATCCTGGGCGACCCTTATGCACGATTCATAAGAATCCAAATATGCCGCAAGCTTGTCAATCTGCACGTTTAGCGCGGCGCTTTATTTTGTGTTCGCTCCCGATTGAGTATTTACAGTAAAGCAACAACCTCACCCCCATAAATTAAATGGATCAATCCAAACACCATATTTTTTTTTTTTTTTTTTTTTTTTTTTTTTTTTTTTTAACAAGAATAAACAACAGTAATTAAGTCTGGATTATTTTTTTTAATCATTTAAAAATGACAAACCTAGATTTGAAATCCAAATAAATCATTTCCATGATTTATTAGGAACAATACGGTATTTTCAAGTTCCAGTTTCTCCGTCCAAACTGGATTTTATTTTGGTGGCATAAAACAGCATCCGGTAGGTCGATCAGCACTGAGGTCAGATGAATCCGGGACCCCAAATAAATCGGGAAAGGTTGCTGAAGAAGAGAGTAGAGGCATACTGTATGAAATCAGTAGTGCATGATCATGGTCGTATGTGGCACTGTGTTATTCACGCTACATCAATACATCATACTGCATGAATTAGGACTCGCATCGAAATATAAACCAAGATGCGGCGCTATCACTACAAAATCATCTATGGGCATTTGTACACAATTTCACCCACCTGAGTTTGTTTACAAAATTTGGTCTCGCGTGTATGACCTTTCACCTGTGTCATGTCACTTGCAATTGGTCATCCGTCTTAGTCTGTGGAAGTGAAATTATCGTCCTCTGAAAAGTGCATCAAATTTGCTCTTAAGTTTATATTTCTTCCTGAAAACTAAAAAACATTTAAGGGTTGTCTACCGATGTCTTACAGCCCAAAACTAAGTAAATTTGCTAAACATCCACTCATTTAGAGAATCATTAAGTTCAGCAAAATTGTTTTTACATTGGTCTGGAGTTCATTTGTGCATGACTCGAGGGCCAGTAAAACATGTCGGGTTAATAAAAGATAAGGCCATGTGAGTCATGCTCAGGACTGGACATGGAGTCAGAGGATCTATTCTGCAGTGGACTGGTCTCTTCTTGACAGAGCGAAACCAGTGAGTGGTTCATCAATGGAAGCTCTGGAATGGCTTAACCGTAACACCTGGCGTTACCACGTACCTAACTGTGCTGGTGCCGCTCTGTATCACATGTACATAAATGACTTCCAATCGTCCGTATTCATATAACATCCTCCATAATGTGGAGGGTGGATTTGAAAAATGGAAATTATTTTAATATTCCATGGATACGTGTCACTTAATAAGACATTGCAAAGTTCATCAATTACAATTCGATAGGAGAGCTTTACTAACCTTACTCATTAAAGTGCATGGACATGGATGAGTAAGGACAGTTCTTTATTTTCTTACATTTCGTACATCAACAGTTATCCTGCTGCAAGATCTTAGGCTGGAAAATTCTGTGGAATGGCGAAGAAATGCTGCAAGCCTGGCCATGCATAAAGTCCAACATAAACTTTACATCTTTCAAATTGTTGGAAACAATTTGTGCAATTTGGTTCCCGCCCACCCATTTCAATGTTGCATGCGCACGACCACTTGAGCAATCCGCCCCATAGTTTTTTAAATACTGATTGGGAGGGGATGGGGAGGGAAAGAAAGTATAGGTTACCAATGTGTTCAAGCCTATATCACTCATAGCTGCAAATATTAACAGGTTTTCCAAGGAACTATGAACAAGATGTATCCAAGGTCGGAAAAAATCATGTCAAAATTCACAACCGCTCATAACTCGAGAACGGTTTTTCAGGACCACAAACACTCATGCGTTCGGTACAATCTTGTTCAAAATGGTTGGAACACTTTGTGGCATATTTGGTTCCCGCCCCTCATTTCAATGTTGCTGAGCACGGACACACTTGGGCAATCTCGCACCATAATATTTTCAACTCTGATTGGGGAGGGATGGGGAGGGGAAAGAAAGTTCTAGTTACAAGTTTACAATGTGTTCAGCTTATTTCACTTTCCGTAGCCAATATTAACAGGTGTTCAAAGACTTATGAACAAGATGTGTGCTAGACTCCGCAGCATTAACTATTACCAATGACTCCCAACCAGTGAGTGGTCATAATGGAAAAAAGCCTCTGAATGGTTCCCCGGACCATCTGGCGTTACCACCGTACCAACTGTGCTGGGGCCGCTCTTTATCACATTCATAAAATGACCTTCCATCCGTTCGTATCATATAACATCCTCAATCAGTGGCGTTGGATGAAAATGAAATATTTTAATATCCATGGAGAAGTGTCACTTGTTCACGGGCTTAGTAACTTTTGACCCATACACCAGAATTGATAATAAATGTACCTTTTCCCAACAGTGGAAATGGCAGGCAATAGTAAGCGTAAAAGTATTTCAGCTTTTTGAGGCTGATATCATTTTTGCCCGCTTTGACAGAGCTCAAACGTTCCAAAGAAAGGTACATGTATACACTGTATTATAAGAAAATTAAGATGTGGGAGTTTATGAGGTATTCCATAACCATACTATGTTTTAGAAAAACCAGAAACAGAAAAAACCATGTTGGTTATGGTGAAAGACACATAAGCATGTTTTGTTCTTTTTCTCCCAAGCTATTTATGCCTTATAATAATTTTTTATAAAGGTTTAATCTCAACCAGGGTTTTATGCCATGCATGAAGGTTTTCCAAATTCATAAGTGGGGTACAACACTACTTGCAAATGAAATTGATCTCTAGCTAAAGTATCCTTATTCACCAGCTGTACATAATCTATGGGGGCCATGTAGGGTTAAAAGGTCACATACAAGGTCAAAAGTTAATTAGAGGTCATGTGTGCAGAATATGAGGTAGGTGGATGGAAAGCAGGTGACGCCAGTTCAAGAACCGGCCTTGATACTCTGGGACATGAAGACAAAAGACCACAAGGTGAATACAGGTGAAAAAGAAGAAAAAACGAACAAATATGATTAAATCTAGTAAACCGCCCCAATGAGAAAACTCGGTACTCAATAATGGCATGGCTAGATCGGATTTCTGTCCGGTCTAGGAACAATATGTCATGCCTGGAGTGGGTGAGGTTGACCAACATACGTAGTTTTACGCACGCTTTCTCAAAATATTTTTGAACTTACTGTGATAGTATTTAAAGTGATATCAAGAGGTGTTGGGCATAGTTAGTTTTACAGGAAAATATTGATGTGGAGATGATAAAGAATTCAGGGTTACAAATGATGATGAAAAAAAAGGAGAGTTCATAAAATAAGAACTTTGAAGAAAAAAAGACTTCTGGACCACCCCCACCCCTCCGCTCTCCCCCCCCCCCCCCCCACCCAAAAAAAATAAAAAAAAAAAACCAAAAAGGCACCCCCCAAAAAAGACCCCCCCCCCCCCCCACCCCCCCACCCCCCCCCCCCCCCCACTAAAAAAATAAAAAAATTACCCCCCCCCACCCCCCCCCACCCCCCCCCCCCCCCCCCCACCCCCCCCCCCCCCCCCCCCCTATGCCCTTTGCAACGTTTTGTATCATGGTATGTGCACAGAAACAGTACCGTAAACATGGGAAGTATTGCCGATCGTACGAAAATTATATCCAGGCAGAACACCCTCTATATGGAGGGACCGAGCATCAAAGGGCAATGATTAGGAAACACCATGTAGTAGGGTGTGGGCCATAGTGCGGCCCGGGTAACATGAGGTCCTCTAATGATGAAGAAGCCAGTGAATGCCTGTGTATGTGCAATTCAGTGGATGCTTTTACTCCTCTAAATTTTCTACAGGTGGAAACAAAGTTTTACTATTACTTTTAGATGGCATGAGATGGATGTGTTTGGGGCTGACATGCCTGCACTTTACGCGTGTAGAAGAGAATGGTGTGAGATTAGACTGGTTGGATACGATTCCAACACTGTCATCCCTAGTGTTTAGTATTGCAACAGGTAAGGTCCTGCATGTAATAGAGGTAAGGTTTATTTTGGTGAGTACAGATATGTGAGTGATTATGTATGGTGTGAGAATGGATTGACTTTCCAGATGTTGTTATCTCATTATTAAAAGAGAAGTATAGGTACTAACTATACTATTCAAGTCAGGATGCCACAATTGTGCTTCATTGGTAGACTAAACACATCCAAAAGTAACTCCCCACCGTGAGATGTTGTCTGTCAAAATTCACATTCAGTGGGATGTACATATGGGATGTAGTTGGAGCGGTGTTTTTTTCCACGTATGTTGACATCTATTTGGCAGATCGATGAGTTATTGTTGAAGTTATCCCCACTTGACCAATCCACCTTAGGATTTAAAAGGGTTGTTTACCAATCAGGGTACCTCTTGGCGAACACTACAAGGTGACCCATAAAAAACATGTCGATACTTTTCATAAATGATACTATGCCAACTTAAAAGACCACCAAAAGCACAACCTACAGCTGCAAAGAAAACCATTTGAAGGTTGATGACAACAAAAAATATGAACATGTTGAAAAATTGACTTAAAATCATGTTCATTGGATGAGGTTCATATTTGAGTAGAAACCCAGCACTATCATAAAGAACATTTGGAACAACAGTCAAATTCAGGAAAATATTTGGAGCAGGTAATAAATTTCCAGAAATCTTAGAAGAATGTGACCATTCGTTAACGTGTGGGGTCAATTTGAAATTTAGAGGAAATTCCGTCAAAAAATGTCCTCTCCGAATTTAGGCCATAAGCTTAAACTAATTGACAGATGGATTTGTGGTATTTTCTTTTAAAACTCTAGTTTATGTTCTATACATTGTAGTAAAGACGGTGGCTACCCATTAGGTTTTCCTGTATGACATGCATCCCCCAAATGTTAGAAGTCAGTGTTCCGTCAACATCTGTCCCTTTCCGAAAACATGAGTTTGACTACGCAAAAATTTGTTCCTGAAGACCTCACATCTCCAAATTTTGGAAACATACTGTTTGAAATATCTAGATTACCAAAAAGTTTAATACTGAAAATATCAATCACTTGTTTTTTCACCCCAAATGTAGAAATGAATGAAGTGTTTCTTCAAAATCTTGTCCTCTCTGAAAAATGTAACAATTTCGCAATCAAAAAATTGTTCACGAAGACTGACGCCTCAAAATTTTGGAATTATACTTCTCAACTTGCTACATTGTAAAAACATCATATTGAAATGAATCATGAGACTTCATTTTTCACCCAAATGAGAACACCAGGTAACCCTGATTGTAAAACAACCCAAAGTTCAGTAACACCTATTGACATCAACAGATGAAGTCGGTGCAATCTTCTTCTCTATAGGGTGTATTGTTTGCATTTGACAATTTCAGGGGGGGAGTTACTTTTTTTAGAATTCTTTAAGATTGTTCCAAACAAACAAAAAAAAAACAAGAATTTTCACATTGGCATGCAAGTACACCATCTGCCTATTATTTTTATACGTGGTACTCCATACAACATATTAATAAATAGTTATAACATAAATGTGAGCAACAGACTAAAACAAGAGAAAGAGCCACACTATATACTGGCTCTATCCTTTTATTGCCCTAATATGTTAGAGCTTATGACTTAAACAATCCATGTTTATCTTGAGTAGCAAATCAAGCATTTAGCATGCATAATTCTAATTAAAAATTTATTTTGAATATTAGATAGAACAAAAAAACCGCCAAAAAAAGAGAACTGGCGAGCATGAATTGAATAAAGACAAAAAGTACACGGTCTCGAACCCGGTCCTCTCGCTAACTAGACATGAGATTTTACCACTGGACCCGAGGACATGTTTACGTGGATACCAAGAAATGTCGGCTAATGATTTCATCTTTATTTTAGATGTCAAGCGTCCGTATTATTTATGTATTTAGAAGAGAGACCTATATGCATGATTCTAACACAATCTATGACGATACGAAACTCATTCAATGTAAGCGATGATCAAGTAAATGATACAAACCGAGAGCATTATTAGACAAATATTTATATCGAACCTTGGAGAAACGGACGAGCATTGAATTATATTTATTTCCAATTGATTAGTCTATCAGGTGCAATGAAACTCACATATCAGGTGTCCCCTAAAAACTAGAAAGTATTGATTTTTGCCCTGATGAAAGCTTTCAATCAAAACATCCACACCTGAAAGGAAAAGCTGAAAAAAAGGAGCAACTACAAAATTAGCCTATGTTTTATATGAAATATAAGCAAATCAAAATCGCCTTATTCTCTCTTTTAAGACATTTTTCTGTAGCCTAATACAAGGTAAAGAAATCTTTTGATTGTCTAATCATTGAATTACTATTTAGGAACAGTATTTTTTGGTGACCCTCAAAATCTCTTTTGTGCACCTTTAAATATAATAAGCCCATATGCTCATGGAGGTTGATGTATTTTTAATTACAAAAGTCACCCATCTACGAGACACCATTGTCTCAGCTTGTTGATTGATAGGCAGTGTGAGATTTTGGGACAAAACACCACTCCCCATGCTCCTGGAGCATAGGTTTGTGCAACCGTTCCAGAGCGGAGCCTATTCATTATATTGAGTGCTGACCACACTCATTAGCGATTTATTCCGTAAATGTTATTCAAGGATTAGAATTGCAATCTGGCACACCAATCCTGCTGGTCTTGTGGTTGGTAGCTGACCTAATGATACAGTGGTCCTCGGTTCGAAATCTCGCTACTGCCTTTTTTAAAATATATAAAATTTCATTACTTTTTCAGGTTAGAGAAAAATTCCTAAGTCCAAAAATGATAAGAAAAATAATAGCTTCCCTTTGAGGTTAGTGAGGGAACCTGCTCCTGGAGCATGGGTGTGGTCAAAACTAAACCGCGTGCGTATTGATAGCATGAATTCAAAGGTTCCAGTGAGCTTTACCAATATGCCAAAGTCTTAAAGAAAAATATTCTCACAGATAAATTATTGTGACTTTTAATGTTTGACATGTATACTCTGCATATTATATTTTTGGTTTAGGCATTGCAAAGAATTCAATTTGGCCGCTAAAAAAATTATCACCTCAAGATGCAATATATCAGCCACTTAAATCTAGTTTAAGTAAGCTTAGGCCAAAAAAGACATTAGGCAATAAGCAAAGTGGCTATGGGTTTTTTAGAAAATAAGCTATCAATGTGGAAATCATTTTTGTATTATTTTGGGGGGGTCGCTCTTGTAGCTTTGCGGCCCATTTTTTATTTTTTCGGACATCTAAAAAAAGACCCAAATGGGGACATCATGTAAGGCTAGCCGGTTGCAAAAGTGACTCCACATACTTGCATGCAGGTCTGTGAGACAGACTTTTTGGCCTTAGAAGTAATGCGTCAGACATCTCAAATATGTATACGGTGTTACCAGTGTAGTATGAAATAAGTTCATTTCTTATGTTGAATTGGATTGTCATTAGTATGGCTTGCCATCCACAAAATCAGTTATTAAAGGTGCAACTAGAGATTATTTGAGGCACCAAGTTGTGTCATATAGTAATTTCATATAGACTAGACACTCCAACAGATTTCTTACCTTGTATTTGGCTACAGAAATACCTTAAAGAGAGAAAAAAGGTGATTTTTTTTATTTGCTTATATTTAATATAAAACATAGGCTGAATTTCGTATTTGCTCCTATACGAAATTAGAAATTTTACATTTTTGTACCAAAGAACCATTTCTCAGCTTAATCCTTTCAGGTGGGGTTATCTTTGATGGAAAGCTTTACCTCAGCGCAAAATCAGTATTTTCGATTTTTTTAGGGACCCTGATATGTGAAATCCTCTCGTTTCACCTTTAAACCGTTTCTTTTTATTGTTCCATTGCTCCCAGGACTTATCCTGAAAGTCAGGCATAGTCCCATAACTTGATTTTTAATGACCGAACAACAAACTTACCACTGGGCAATGCGTTTTACTAACCCTGAGTACGCTGAATGGTGGGACCAGCCAGGAGTCGAACCCCTGTGGGTAACGGCAGTAACTCAGGGACTCAAAGCGGGTACCATAGCATACCTGGTGGCTCACTTTATATTCACAACAACTCCCCCTACCAAAAAAGAGCTCAACCATTTTGTACTTGCAACTTAAGGAACGTACGATATAGCCATGGGATACTTCACAAAAGATGATTTTTGATGTTGTCATATTGTCTGGGTGGACCCGGATGACGTCTTGCACAAGCACGGTATAGGCTCTACGATATGTCAGTAAACTGGCAGAAATTGCCGACGCATCCTGTATCTTTTTGAAACTCTCCATCAAAAGGGTCTTTCCGATTCTCTTGATGTACTGATAACCAGCGATCATGGTATGATACAGTGCTACGTCGAGGATGGTGTTTGAATATCTTCACTGATGGCGACAGTAGGGTCAGTCCTGTGGATGTTTGAAATGGTAAACAAATTGGGCCTATGGTTCAAATAGACCACTTCCTGGAAAAATTAAACAAAGTAAGTATATGCATTGAATATTGGGCTATGTGTGAAATCAAGGTTGCACAGTATTTCTGCTTCAGGGACAGTGTTTTCTGCTTTTGAACAATCTCAGCTCATCTAATTTCTCACCTCCGGCTCCACATGCTGTGGAAATTTGGGGTTTGTTCTGTTGAATTGATGTTTTTTGCTTTTAACCCTAGTTCTACAAAGACTCACTGAAACTCACTGAGCTGAGGCTAGAAAATGCCCAAGAAAATGCAAAACAAGTCCAAAAAGATGTGATGACGTCCTCGTGCGAACACACATGGCCGGGCCCCGGACACCCTCATGGCGTCCATCCCTGGCCTGAGATGTTTGTGTGTGTTTTGTATGGGTTTTCACCTTTCTTTCTTCCTTCCTCTCCCTTCCTTAAGCTTGACTATCAAATCTCCCTCATTCCAATATGAATATGAAGTGGACACATAGTGACCTTTGCGTAGGTGTCCTTGTTTTTACTGAACTTTTATGATAATAACCTAATTTTTTTTAAAATGTTTCGTTTTTTTTGTGTGTGTGTAGTGTTCGTTTTTATCCCCTTGCTTAAAAATCAGTAGGGGTGTTTTGCGATAACCGCGCTTGTCTGTATGTATGTGTGTGGGTGTGTGTGTTAGGTTTCCATATGTATGTTGTATGGTGTGTTCAGTTTGGTAGCTTTTTGTTTTTCAGATCTTTGAAATTTGAAGTCCGATTTAAACCATTATCAGGTTTAGAAACACCAAGATTGCAAGTTTGTGAAATATTGGCTACAAAACATGATTATAATGATAATAAAATTGGACGATTTGCGCCCAATATTATTGGTCTCAATATTAGTTTTAAAATATTGGGCTCGACTGTGTCTCGCCCAATATTTTTGCAACTCATAGCTCGACCAATTAATAATGGGCTTAATCGATCCAATTTTATCATTTTTAAAATTCTGTCAAAGGTGCACAATGTGATCCGTCATATGTTGATGTGTCAAAGGTCACAGACCATTCAAAGGTCATCTTAGGTCATGTTTTCTCAGACTACCATCTTGGCCAGGGAATGATGCACGTTTATGCTGAATTTTGCAATATTGTGATCAATGTGATGGAATCGGAAATAAATGAAAAACAACCGCAACAATAAAGTGACCCTCCCAATTTTATGACACCTCCCAATTTTATGACACCCCTGTTTTAGTATGTCTAAATTATGACCCTAAATATTTGGAACCCTTTCGGAGGAAATACCAGTGCCTAAATGAGAATTTAAAAAATTGGGATTGGTTGTTTTGTGGATGGGCATATCCACAACTCAGATATTTTTAGGAACTCTCATCCAGTATGAATACTATGGATAGGCAAACAACAACCTCAATTGGTAGCATGATCATAGCATTCACATACTTCCCTTACTTAAAGTCCTGGAATAGGACATTGCAACAGAGGTCATACATTGTTAATATGGTCTGGTGGATTTCACAAGGTTTCAACACATCTAGACCTATCGAATGGCAGGCGCATCTAAGTTACTGTTAGAAATCTTTATTAATTACGATGCGTTTGAACTTAAGATGGGTTACGATCATCTGCAAGTCTTGTGAAATCCTCCCAGCACCTATCCTCCTTCAGAACAACTCAAGTATACAGAGAATACAAGAGAATCACCTGCATCAATTTGAATATTCTGGTGACCATTGCACGTATTTGTGGTCTTCCTTCCTCATGCTTGGATGAAATATGGGGTTGCTTTCACAAAGCTTTGCGATCATCGTAACTCATCTTAGGTCCCAAACGCATCGTAAGTTCTAGGATTTCTAACAGAACGTAAGATGCATCTCTACAATGGGGTCCCAGAGGGTGTTTTGAATCCATCCCATGATGCATAGCAATTGCCTATACCGTACTGTTAACTACACACATGTCAGTACTTAGGGATAAAATTTTTCCAAAATTTTAAGAACTACAAGACACTTCATAATCCTGCCAAACATTCCCTAATTACAACGCTTAGTAGGCTAAAATAAGCGTTAAATTCAGGGTTTTGTGTCGCCTCCCCTAAGGCAGGAAAGACACAAAGGGATCACTTGGTCCCACTTTATTGTCTGTTGTTGTTGATGGTCTGTTGATGTCTGTGTGAATCAAGGTAACATTTGCATGTAATATCCACATACTTTGATGGATTAAACAACTTGGGTCACAGGGTGGAACATGGTATCCCCCACATTGTTGATAGGTCAAAGTCACATGCCAAGGTCAAAGTCACATGCCACGGTCAAGGTCATGTGAGTTCCAAGTTGTAAAATAGGCTGAAAATGTAAAATTACCCCCTTTGAAAAGTTGAAATTCAATTGGAACCAACTTGAATCATAGGTGCAACATGGGATCCCTAACTTTTGATGAGGTAAAGGTCACCTACCAAGGTCAAAATCACATAAAGTCAAAGGTCATGTGATGTCAAGGTTTAAAATGGGCTGAAAATTTAAAATTGGACCTCATTTGAAAAGTTGAAGTTCAATTGGAACCAAACTTGAACAATGGTGCAACTGTGATCCCATCAATTTGTGATGAGGGTCAAAGTCATAACTCAAGGAGGTAATGTCACATATCAAGGTCAAAGGTCACATATCAAGGTCAAAGGTCACATATCAAGGTCCAAGGTCATGTTAGGCCGATCACTTCACTACCGCGATGGCAGGGTTACACAGTGGTCCTAGGACCGTAATTTTTGATGTGTTGAGATAGATTTTCAATGTGATCACAGACCCTATTGAGGTTGAAATTTCCCAAAACTGGTGCAGGGGAGGGTGGGACTCAAAAACAACCCCTCCCAATTGGTGCTACGACGGTTGAAATCTTTGTTAAATAATCCACCCAGGACAAAGAAAATCTATTCAACATATTCCACCTCCTGTGAAAAGACCCATATTACAGAGTCCATCAGCTGAAAATTATTTTAATAGCAAGGGTGAACTTGTCTCACAATTTACAATCTCTGTGTGGTTCCTGCCATGTAGTGTTTCATCTAGATTACACCCAAATAATCTCGTACCTTTTATTCGCTAATCTATCAGAAATGTCTTAAAAAGAGAGAAAAAAGGTGAATTTATATGTTTGTATTTCAATATAAATATAGAAAGTTTTAATCGTGCAAAAATTGATTTTCACTTTTATAGGGAAACACCTGTTATGTAAAATCTCTGTTGGAATCTTTAATCAAACCTGATTCTTGCAAGCAAACTGCATTTACAATGGAATTAGTGAATTTGTTGCTCAAGAATGTGTCAAGGGAAGCCAAGTCAACGTTTGCCTTACTGCAAAGTTCTGACTATTTATATTTCTTTTTATAGGTTTACAGAAAATTTAAAGCGAGCACACCATATACAAGTATATAAAGTGACGAGATGCCAAAAAGATTCCCACTATGGAAAAGCAAAAGAAATCTTCAAATTATTGGCATTGCTCAAGCTGGTTGGGGTGTCAGCCTGCAGAAGTATTGATAGGAAAGGCCCATTCCATATGTACCCCCTCTTTTAAAATTCTACTTGAAACAATTATTTTACCTATGGCCTACACTAACAAATACCCTATCCTAAGGCCAAAAATAAAAAGACATCGTTTCATGTAAACTTCTTAAAGGAGGGGTATATTATGGAACTCTTGCCGTATTGGATACACAAAAAAACACACTTAATTTATGTAACACAATTCGTAGAATGGACAAGGGCTGCAATTAACACCACACTCCCATGTTCATAAAACCACAAAATACTAACATTTATTAGCCTTCTTACGTGTACAACTTTATAATAACCAAAACATACCACAGAATTTGTGGTCTTCAGTAAATAAAGGATCCTGACAGTATTGACGGAAGGTTTACATAAATTCCACAACCAGTTAACTGGCATACTTGAAGCACCTTGAGAGGGCACGCATTTTTTTAATTCTGGGACATGACGTATGCACAGAGAGCTTGATACAGCATTCATGCATTCACAAGTATGCACAAGTATGCATTGACTTATACATGAGTGACCATAGTTGAGGGTCAATCATGCTGCTCTCTACTGTTGTTGTCAAGGCTGTTTGGGACACATACTTCCATGGTAGGAATTTTTGAGCTATAGATTTTTACATCTGTACTAGTTCTTGAAATAAGTTAATCAGGACTGGTAGTGTAATATGATTTTGAAAAATATGCTTTTCAATTCCAGAAATTTCTTTACTCACATTTTTAGACGTTTCCCTTTTCTCCAGTCGGAGAACTTCTTCAGTAATGTGCGCCGATCCCGATCCCACCGCTTTACTCCCGCAGATCGGTATTTTTTCTCTCATCCGCAGAGTGCAAAGTTCTTTCCCTGCAGCAGCTGGTCGTACACGTGACTTATAGAATATACAGGGGTGTCTCAGAAGAATTATCACCCTAACTATAGGCGACCCATACCTTCAAAAAGTAAGTATCACATTTGAGAAATTTAAAAAGAATCTTAAACACACAATTACGTTTTAAAACATTTGGATGTAACATCACTCGATTCGGTTCAGTAGTTTTGAGAAATAAGTGATTATTTAACACATGTCAATGTACACTTCCTTCCAATTTGCTCACAAGTAATGCATTTGATATAACTACCCGCTGATTACGCGAGTCCACGGTTCCAGCTTCTTCTTTTCAATTTATTCATTCCCAAAGACCGGCCTTGTTTTAATAGTTTGTGAGTCCAATGCCATTTTGTTTCGTTTTTATTATAGTCATAATCAATTACCGTGACAATTATATATAACAAAATCCAACAAAAACAAAACAGGTAAATAAACCAGAATGATCATCCTTTATTAGACAACAACACCAATAAAATATGTAAAAAAATGTGAAATATGTTAGTTGAACTAGGGGGTAGCACTGCATAGACTGAATTGAGAAGGTTAATCAATACTTGAACAGGATGATAAATTGAACAATAAGATTATTCACAATATCTTTTTTATTCAAATTAGACATCTTATTCCAATAAGATGGTGGGATTCTACATTTAATAATAAAGACATGTTTTGAGTGCAAATCAAAATTCTCGCGTTTTAATATATAGGCTTACTCGTGCTATATGAAGTACGGGGCCAGGACATAAACATTGTATTCTTTTATGAACTTGAAGAGTTTTATTTGGTCGACTGCATTTTACATTAATTTTACTTTGCTTTGTTGGCAGCGCTGGATAATACAAATCTTGAAAGCAAATTTTATCAAAACGAAAATCTACACATCTGAATCATTCTCAGCAAACAGAAAAAGGGGAACATTTTGGTAGTTGAAACCTTCTTTTTTTTTTTTTTTTTTTTTTTTTTTTTTTTTTTTTTTTATTACCTGTGTTTGGGCCTGTTGGTATGGAAAAAGACACATCAAAATAATGCCACAGACCCTCACAACAATCAAATACATGTGACAAAACACTTAACATAAAATTGAAATATTCTTAATCTTACAATAACACTCTTACACGCACATACAAATCAAAGGCTCATCCCGTGAACTAAATCTAAACCTTTATAGTTCAAAAGCATATCAAACTTCCATCCAAGTCATGTGAAATGATAAACAACACACCATGGTATACAGTGCAAAAGGATTCCAAACAATAATGTGGTTAATAGCACAGGCCTGGTAAAAAAGCCCATAACACAACGGTGAAAACCTTACCACAAAAAAAAAAAAAAAAAACTGCATAAAACTCAAGTAACGGAATGCCCCTTTAAAGTGATGTACATGTCCGCAAAAATAAGAGTAATAAACACAACACAATGTGAGCGTCCCATTTGCACATACAAAAAAAAAACAGGTGATTACTCAGTATAAAAACGTGTGCATGTACTGCATATGCCCATATATCGTAATCATATCTCCATCATAATATGTAAAGAATGCAAACATTGAATCTTTGAGTGACCATAACTTGTAACTTTCAAGCCCTAAACAAACATTGTCCCATTTTTTATTATGAAAAGACATTCTATTGTATTCTGAGAGCCAGTCAAACCTTTCTGCCCTCTCGGTACGTTTGACCCACTACTTAAAGACCAAAGAATCAGGTTCTTATTCTCCACTTTACATCTGTAATATATAACGTTTTGACAGTAAGATAATAGATTTTTTAAGTAATTAAACTCATCATTGAGCAGTCCCAAAACAAACCACCTTGAAGTTAATCTGCATAAATTCTACCAACATTATGATCCAGGAAATAATCTTATATCAGAATTCTTTAGTAAAACATTACAATCCCACATTAACGTGTTAATGGTTTCTCTCCCCATACCACAGAACACACAGTCCTCACTATCACTCAAACCAACTTTTTCCAAAACGCTATTTTGGGAGAAATATTGTGAATGAGTCTTGAACTGAAAATATCTAGAAGAAGTATTCCATAGTATTCTAAAAGCCAGAGAGTAAATAAAACCCAGTTATCAATCACCTCTACAGTATTAAAATAATCACTAGATCTAGATTCCAAAATGTTGAGAGGTAGGGCATGCACCTTGTCTGAGGTTATCATATGGCAAAATTTACTAGCTCCTCTGTGTTTTCATGAGTTCTGACAACAGGTGGTCAGATTTCTTTTTACTGCTGTCTGCTGTAAACAAGCTGAGCACCAATTCTACAATTAAGCTGATGTTATTAACTACACCATAATATTGGACAAAATTACATTTAATAAGAGGGGTACTTAGTTTTAAATTCAGTAAACTCAGTAAATGATCTTTTTGATCAGTCGAGGATATAGTTAACATCGCTTTTTACTCACAATTTTTTTGTTTCGTTATAAA
>JAMKCH010028724.1:0-17815 GCA_023653785.1 Ophioderma brevispina | reverse complement strand
GTGAGGATCTGTGTGTATGTATCCCGGCCGGCGGCCATAGTGACATTGGTGCAATCAGTATCTTTCCTGGATTCAGATCTCAACCCACCTAACTCTGTGTGAAAACAACTATCATAGACAGCCGGATTAGGAAGATAAAGGATATGAAAGACAAAGAAAAAAAAGTTCACAATATCATATTAATATCTCGGTTTAATTTGAAGCCGCATGCATTTGTTAGATATGTTATGTTCTGACAACGGATTTTAGGGACAAAAACGAGCAGCTGGCATTTTGAACTCACTGACTGAACCTTGGTCACTTCTCTCTCTGGGAGTACGACATAGGGCAAGGAGTGCAGGATCCAGCCTGATTAACAAAGTCAATGGACGCAATCCAATTGTGCATTTTTCATCAGAGTACTGTCAAAGACCCATTTCCTTTATCCAGTGGCAGGCAGGCCTGCATAAGTTTTAACATGATTTTGTTCTTTCTTAGTGATGAGTCAAGATGGCACCCGAAGGTTCGTGCTTTCCGCTTGCAGATGCACACGGTGAATTGGCCATGATGGATGGCTGAGTTTACTAGTCGATCTTAAAAAGAATGGGAACAAAGGCACACATTCTCTGTCGTCTTGCAATCCTACAAGCTTATATTTATTACAACATCAGGATCTGATGACTGCAATGCATGACTCAATCAGTATTTATGGCTGAATCACTATCACAAATGTTGGAAGACAGATAGAGCTGGGGGGGGGGGTCACATCGGTGTAAACGACGGATTGAACACAATTGGCATTATGATGATCCTGGAAGTTGGCAGAGAACAGGGAATGAAGTCAATACAACCAGTAACAGACCCTGTGGAACTCCACAATCTACTCGCCAAGGATCTGATGACAATTTGATCGATCTATATGATTCGGTCATCTAGATGAGGAAAAGAACCAGCTAATGCTTTTTCCAGTTATTCATAGCCTTCAGGTGGGTAAGACTGTTTAGGTCAGTGTAAAAAGTGGACTGAAGTCTAATAACACTAACACTGCCTCTTTTGTTTGTCGAATACCATCAAGATGTCATTCTGTGCCTGTAACAATGGCAGTCTTCGCGCACTGTGAAATTGACGGATGCTTACTGCCTCGGACAATGCAGATCAATTTTGCTGAAGACGTAGAGTCACAACCTGATTTAATTATTCTTTCATCAATCATCTTTCAAAGAACGATATAGGGCGCTAATTTGAGAGGATGGTGGAGTGTCGCTAGCTGATTTCGTCTCTGCGGGCACAGATGAAATGCAATGCTTGATAGCTTGAGGAAATACATTGATCCGCGCAGGGAAAAGTTGTTACGGTCACAAACAAATCATCTCGACATAGTTTTGAGAGACTGGCAGTAGTATACACGTATGACTTGTTACGGCATCTTCTTGATCTTGTGCTGGAAAAATTTTTTGCAAAAATGTAAGCTTCCTTGCATACTGTGAGCCCAGTCTGTGATACTCTGCACTCCATCTGAAGGTGTTCCTTCTTCTCAATCTCAAAGGCTCTGATTACCAAGGAGCATGAGTATGGAGAACAGATTTTGACTGACGAGTGAGCATGTTCATCAAGGTACTTAGATAAGGTGTTGTTAAATTCATTAAGCAAGAGAATTGCAGTTGCATCTAAAAGTAAACACAGAAGTGGCCCATCTATATCAGATCAGATCTTTTGATGTTGCAATTTTCAAGTCGTGCATACATGCTGCCTGAAGAGGTCTGCTTCAAAAAAGCACTTTTCCTGTCATCTGCAACACTCCTTGCAACCACTAACATTGGAAGTTTTTTGGCATACTTTTCTAACTTCTGGAATGGTTGTCGCATAAGATTCGCAATACTCTTTTCCTTTCTAGTCCCATCCTCATTCCACCTGGACATTGAGTCTTCAGGAGATGCAATCACATTTGAGCCAAAGTAACCGACTTGATAGGTTGCTCTCTTGATATGTTCATTGAGTGCTGCCTTCATTGGAGAAGAGCACATCATGGCAAAGGGGCTCCCTAGTTATTATCATTTTTTTTGTAGGCAGCAATGGACTAGTAACCTCTGCTAATGCCATATTCTGACATGTAGCTTAAGACTGGTTGTGGCCTGAATGTTGCCCTCAGTTGGATCACATGGATCACATTCAGTTTGAAAAATGCCTTTTAATGGAAGTCTGGGGCACCACTTGGTATGGTTTGCTTTGTTTTATTGGGGGTATTACAAAATACTTCTTCATTCACCATAAGCAATGATGATGAACATTATCTCTACAACAACGTAAACCGATGCCTACATCAATGTTAGCTATGTTGTAACTTGAAAACCTGTTTATTCAAATAACTAATATTGTCTTTTTTAATTAAACCTATTCTTAAGGTACCCCGTATGAAATTTTGACTCTATAAACAAAGGTACGGTTTCAACTATAAAAGAGTAATTAATGGCGGCCATCATTGAAAAATGGACACCACTGTTTGTCATGCAACCAATTTGAAATGCTCACAATTAGTGTTAAAAAAAAAAAATAATGAATTTCCCTCCCCCCCCTCCCCCCCCCCCCCCCCCAGCCCCCCCCACCCCCCCCCCCCCCCCTTTTTTTCCCTTTCTTTCTTTTCTGTTGCCCCCCTCCTTCTCCCCCTCCCTTCCCTTCTTTAAAATAGCTGTATGGCGGCTCATTTTGGAAAATGGCCGTCATTACTCCTACTGGCCATGGATAAACTGCAATGCCCATTTGAGCGAAACTCTTTTTTAAAACAAATCCAATGTGCATCAAATGCCATGCTTGAATGGCCTAAGCACTACTATCTCACAACTCATCAAGATAAATAGCAAGTATGGCAGCCATTTTGAAAATGGCCGCCATTTAAAATCATAGGACAAATCTCGATGCCCTAAGCTAAAAGTCTTCTTTATGACATTCCCTAGTATGTGCCAAATTCATGCTTTTTCACCAAGTGCACAATTTCCGCCCCCCAAATATGCACAATCACTCTACTACTATAGCATGTGTGCATGTAGCCTGCAGACAAGGCAGAGAATACGAGTGTGCGGTAGGGAAAGCGTCTCATGATGTCTTGTAAATTCATCATATTTAACATTCTGACTGCTAGAAGTAACCAATTTGGTTTGGTGGAATAAACAGATGTACAAATGTAATAATGTTCAATATTTGCTAATTGGTGATATAAAAGTCAGTAAATGGTGAAATATTAAGTCATTTTTTAAAAAATAATAAAAAAATCAGAGAAAAAAACATAAATAGGTCATTTCTCCTTGTGATATAATCATATTGTATTACTAATATCATGACTCTACAAATGTCCTCTACCAAATGCAAAAAATAATCCCATGCTAGTCTATGTACCTTCTCGAGTTAAGGTATTTTAGAAAGCCGGTATTCAGAACAAAATTTATGCAAATTTTATGCAAATTGTGCTATTGTTTAAACTACAAGTTTAAATTTTTGTAAAATAATCATCTGGTGATCCTTTGGACTCTCTTCTGAACTGATTGCTAAAATCAAAAAAGCAACATGTACTACCTTTTATTACGGGTTCAGTATCTCGGACATAAGTTTCATCGGCGCCCTAATACCAGTTCACATGCTGTGGATAATTTGATAGCCACTCAGCATGACAAGTATGGCACTAATTTACGACCAATGATCCATAACATAGGATCTTTTACGACTGATTTTCGCGGACGAACCCCTGATTTGTGACTAGTGCGTGCGTTCAGACCTGAAAATTGGTCTTTTGTGCAGAAGGGCTTATTTTCAACCAAGCTAAGGAGTCAAATTGTGACGTCATCCTTTTGGGTGTCTTAAAACAAGGGGACGGTTGAAAAGGGACTAGCTGATGTTTTGACTATTTTTTTATATTATTGGCGATATTCCCAGTTTTAGTGATTAAGGTTAAGTACAACTTTGTTACTGGTGAGGGTAGGCTCCCATACATGATACTGCACTGATATTGGTGCTTTTCTGTCCTTATTCAAGCAAAGATGTCAGGATATCCACATACAACTTTCAACCGAGTCAATTGCACTATTTTACAAAGGTGAATCCTATCGGTTTATGTAGATAAAGTTTTCATAAGAAAATCATTACTGATTCAGGCTGGTATTCTTAACTTGGAAATTGAAGGGTAGATGGAATCGAATACTTCGTGAAGATAGCCAATATGTAATTATAATAATATTTGAGGATGAATCCACTTTGGTCTTAAAAGGCAACAACAGACACATTTTTTGAGAGGGCGACCCCAATTTCCAAAATTTGATACTTTTGCATGGTTATTTTGGTAATTGTCTAGGAAACTACACCTGCGAACGAGAATGCTCAAAAATGCGTATTTATCATAAAATAAGCGATTTTTGTAATTAGAATTGGGATCTCAGATTGTACTTAACGGCCGAGCTGGAAATGCTAACTTTATGTCCGTCCATGATGAAATAGGCCTAGTGCCACCTCAAGAAAATGACCTCACCTACAACTTGACTTGCCTAAACCAATGGCTGAGCGTAGATACGTACATGGCGCTATTTCCCGGCTATTTCATATTGGAAGGCCGTTTCCAGCAGCCGTTGAATTATTATCGGAGATCTCCGATATTAATTATTCTAATTACAAAATTCCTTCGTTTGCGACACATAGACATTTTCGAGCTTAGCCATTCACAGGTATAGTTTACTAGCCAGTTACCAATGCAACCGTGTAAAAATCTCAACATTTTTGAAAAATTGGGGGCGCTCTTCAAAAAATGTGCTATTATTGCTTTAATATGTCCATATTTTGAAGATGAGTGAAATCACTATATCCCACCATATTTTGTAAATCATCCTAACCTAGCAAAATACCCGGGGCAAAATATCATAAGCTAGTCAACTCAACTGGGCGAGATATTCAAATTAATCTCTGTAAATATTTATATCATGCATGTAGTAAACGTGTCTTCAGACACGATTGATTATGCCTTTTTGTATTGAAAGGCCGATGGCCTATCTTATTAAAATCTCTCTTTGTAGTCTAGCAGATTATATGGGTTCCCATGCACCCCTCTTAAATATAAATTCTAGAACATGATTTTTAGAATCTTTACGACATCTTTTTAAAGAATTTTGATGTTACCCAAATCAAACATTGCCCCACACGGTCCGTTTGGTGGCCATCTTGGATCTAAACAGGTTAGTCATATAAAGTGGTTCGATTTAGCTGAAAAGTATCTCAAATGGTTCGTCTCAATCCATCAACAGGAATCAGAAAATATATAGTATGGCATATGTGTGATGTTTAGTTACAGAGTTATGGGTGAAAATGTGATAAAGGTCATTGAACTTTCGATTGGTCATTGCACAGGGGGCTAAATTTTCAAAATGCTTCAGTCTTGACAAAATTGGTGTCAAATTGTTGGTATATGAGTATGAGCAATCTAGAAATATATAGTTTCTATGATTTTGGATCTTCCGTTTTTGGTATATTTTTTAGGAAAGATACGAGTAGTGTCCCTAATACAAAACAATGCAAATTTGACAAGAGGGTAACTTTACTCTGAATTTTACCACTTAACTAAACATCCTAGATATTGCAAGCTATACTTTTATGGATTGCTCATGCTCATGCTCATACCAACAACTTGACAGCAATTTTGTCAAGATCCATGCATTTCGAAAGTTTGGCCCCCTGTACAACGACCAATCAAAAGTTCAATGACCGTTATCACATTTTCACCCAGAAATATGCAAAACTATATATTTTCTGATTCCTTGTGATGAGATGAATCATTTGAGATACTTTTCAACTAAATCGAACCACTTTATATGACTGATCTGTTTAGATTAAAGATGGCCGCCAAACGGACCCCGCGGGACAATATTTGATTTTGGTAAAATCAAATTTCTTTAAGGAGATGTTGTAAAGATTCTAAAAATCATGTTATAGACCTAATTTAGTTTTAAGGGGGGGTGCACGGATGGGAACCCATATAATCTGCTAGACTATTGCGAGAGAACTCATCAAAAATCATCAAAAATCAGATTTTTGCTTGTCTGTTACAAGTATAGGTGTCCTAATTAAGACCAAAAGCAACCTATTAAGGACAATCGGATCTTTTATTCAATACTGTCTGTACGGACACTTACAACAACAACACGTTACCGCGGTTTTTGTCTTTTTCTGTCATTTTTCATTTGGAAGAAATAACGTATTCAACAGAGTTATTCTTAACTTTTAAGCTACTCCTGCAAATTTCAAATATTTTGACTCATTCGGGTGAATCGCTGATATTGTCTTTAAGGTTAGGGGTTGGTTGGGTTTGTTCCTGATTGCGTACGTGTTATAGGTCTAATGCTGATTTCGCGATTACCTTGACTGATCGCAAAACAGAATCGCCATACAATACACAGTAAGATATAAATAAAATAAAAAAAGTAAAAATAATTTTGTAAAGTTAATTTATGCATGACTGCACATAGGTCATGTAGGTTGATTTCATTAGTCTGTGTTAACAGGCCTTGTAACTGTATACTCTATGATAAAACTACCGGGGTACTATAATCTAAAGGGACCCAACTTGGTAACAAACAAACCTCTGAGTTTCCCATTCCCATGACTTCTTTAAACCTGAATCTTGACAACGACTAATTTTATTTGTGTCACCTTGTTCGTTCATTCGGAGTGGATAGTTGAGGGGTGTTGATTAAGTTAAAAAACGAAGATTTTGTTCTGCAATTGCATATAAATGCTTGAAAGTGGTATGGCATAAAACTGATTTAAAATAACTTACATTTCTTACATGATTCCTCTCGAGTAAACTCAGGTAAATATTAAAAGATTATTTTCACAGTTGTTTCCTGAAAGAATATGTTAGAGTCATAATTGTGTAGCACGTATTATTTGTTTCAGATAGGCTGCTATACCCAAGAGCCTCGTCTATAAGGTCACGGTTTTATTTCGTACAAATTACGTTAAAGGGATGGCATATTTGGAATGCTTATAATACCAATGTATTAGATAATTAAGTAAATAAGAAAATACACCGCCGTTTTAATAAGACCATGAGATGATACTTTGCATTTCTGTTGTACACGAAAAAATATCAAAGCATATTCTTTGGGGGCGATTATGCGTAACCCCTTTTTAATAACTAAGTGAAAAGGTGCCCCTGTGGACCGGATTTCGTTTTTTCACTTGTTGCAAAATTTTGTCCATTTTTTATTTTTATGTTTGCAATTGGAACAACTTTTAGTTGCACAACTTTCGATGAAAAAAATGAACATCCTACATTCGCCTTTTTCAAACTAACTTTAAAGGTTAACTTCTTTTTTCTTAATTAAATATGAACCGTTAATGAAGTCAAATATAGCATGAACGTAAACCACTTGAACACATTAATTGAATTTGCTGTGGTTCTGCATTGTTTTTAAGGTAGTGTACCTACGGCATTGCTTACTATTAAAGGGAAACAAGGAAATTTTCAGGAAGGGGCCCCTTTTTTATAAAAGCCGGTGTGAAAAGGCAAACTATAGAACGGCGGGAGCCATAGTCCGGGCTCCGTAGATGATAACGGAAGCGTGAACTAATGTTGAAGTGCAAGAGTTCAACTAAATGAGTGGCACTATTCCTTACGTTGTAGCCGGATTTGTGAGTTACACGGACTATACTTACGTCACATGGGTATTTGGCATCTTCGAAACATACCAGAGTATTCTTTCACGCGTAAAAATGCACATAAGAAAAAAGTGTTTTGTGTACGATAATACAAAATGCGCCTTTAAGCAGAACTCATTGTCTTTTTATGATAAAAACGTCACGAAAAAGACTACTTAACTGAGCTTGAATATTTGTCAGTTTGTTTTGTAAAAATCATTTCACTTGATATGACTTCGGAATGAGTAGTTATCAATGGAGTACAGCCTATGTAACTTTAAGACGTTACAATGTATGAACCCTCGTCTTACCACGCCTTTTTTGTAACACCGGTTACCAAGGTGTGTTATCATCCCCTCGGAATTCGTTATAAAGCAAACCCCATGCTTATGATTTGATAACAGGGATAGGTATGGTTCTCCTCATTCCATTGATACCAAAAATAAGTTACCAACATACCTAGTATGGCGTCATAATGACGTCATAAAGCGGCGAGCCAGTAAAAATTAGCAGTTTCCATAGAAAATAGGCGAAATCAATTTTGCGCTAAAAATGGTAGGGATATCGGATTTCATGCGGTTTTCAGCTCATAATAATGGCAATTGACTAGTTTTTACATAAATAGAGTTTTAGAGCATACTGTGCATAATATTCAAAAATGTACCATAAAATATCCCCCACCCTTCGACTTTGACGGCATACCCTAACCCCGGTGAAGGTGCTACATTCACGTTTTCTTTCGGTAAAATGGACCGACATGATGAGATAATGATTACCTATAAGCTTGGTCGAAAGATTTTGACATTTTAGCGCACCGGAGCAAAGTCCCCCCCCCGTCCGGGGGGGGGTTCTGGGTTGGTCGGGTACCCAGGCTCGTTCCAAAAAAAGAGGGAATAGCTGCAAAGGCGGGCACTACCGCTAGGGGTATCAAATTCACAATCATCAATTTCTAGTCCTGCTAGGGTATCAATCAGTTGTATGGTGGACTGGTTCAATGACTACAAATAGGAAAAATTAACCTAAAACATATTAAAAAATAAACCCAAATGTGTAATTTTTCTGCATAAAGTAGCACACTGTGTCATTTTTCTTTTATTAGCGATATTTTAAAGGTATATCTTTTATTCACGTATTTAGAACAGGTCCCGCAAGGGGTATAAATTTCCTGCAAATGGGTCCGTTAGGGTTGATTTAAATGAAAACTCCCCAAAAACTGGTCCCGTTAGGTGTATATTTTCACTGAAAATTGGTCCCGTTAGGGGTCACCTTCAGAACCCCGGGAACGAGCAGGGGGTACCCAACAAAACCCCTGAGAACCCCCCCCCCCGTGCCCCCCGTAAGACGAGGGTTAAGGTGATTTTGAAATTCGCAGAACCTCAAAATATGCAAAATGTAAGCAATGACTTTTAGGATCAATATTTGTTATTATGGAAAAACCTGTGTATAATTTTGCATTGTGAAACTTTCAAGAACGGCAAAAATTTGCTGGGATATACTTTAGGTGTGCCAGCGTTAAGGACAAGGCGAACTAAGAATTATGCTCCGTTGTGTACAAGTATGCGTGCATTACGGTCCAACACTATTGTAAACCTTTAGAGAGTAATGAGAGTTAAACTCCTAAACTTCTTCAATCTCTTTGTTTGTTCCCTAATAGCTCCTAATCGCAGTCATCCTGTAAACTTGGCATGTAGTTTCACGTTCAATAAAAAATTGTTTCCCCCCCAAATCGCCTAAGACTATATATATTTGTGTGTAATCACTCATTTGTTGCTTAAATTATTTCCCAATGTCCCATCTAAGCATGTTGTTTGCAGACATGTCAATTCCACACAACTATGCACCGTGCATCATGTTATAGGAATTGACCAAGATTTGGTGTTGTCCAAGAGGTATCATGGTCCTTGATTGGTGGCTCCCAAAATGAGACGATTCACAAGGTACTGAGGAGAAAGGGATAAAACGGTTAACACTATTTCCATCCGCATGAAACAAATAGTCCAATCAAGGAGCTATTAGAGTTTACTATAATAAGTTCATATGTGCATTAATACTATGGTGGCAATTTACCTGACAAAGGACAATAACCTGCTTTTGGTTATTGTCAACATGCAGTGGTATTGATAGGAGAGCATTGTAAAATGGTCAACTTTATACAAAATTGCTAAAATACTCATCAATGTAACTCGACTAATATACAATGGGTTTCAACCATTGGCACTTCAAATTAGGCTAATTTCACCCCACTTATTATACTACACTATGCCTTTTAACAATTTTACCCATTAAAAAATATTTAAGAATGCAGGTCTGGAAGAATTTAGCAAAACTCAAAAATGCGGACAAAATGAAAAAAATCAAATTTCTTGAAAATCCTTGTGGGGAGAGGGTTTAGTGAGTTATTAATAAAAATGATGTTTAAAAAATCTGATTTGCCTTGTTGCCATGGCAACAGGGGAAAAAAGAGGGATACCCCAAATGGCAAGAAATTACATTTTGAGAATCTTAAAAATTGAGTTTTTCTGCAAACCATTACTAGAAGTGCTAAGTTAAGATATTTTTGATGAATATGTTTTTTTGTTTTGGTACATGTTGGTGTATAAAATTCAGCCAAAGTCAATATAATGCGTATTCTGGAAAAACCCCAAATTGATGTTTGAAAATCCCCAATTTTGACACTTTTCAAATAGCCGATTTTATGTAAACTTTGAACCCTTGTAAAAATCCAGGTAGTGAAATGTTTTTCATGTCCATTATGGAACATAAACATTGAGTCTTGTTCAACTTAAATGCACTTTAAAATTACTGGGATATCACTTTGTGTAAGTGTACTAGTTCTTCGAAGTTGTACAATTTTGTAAATTGTCTCAAATTTAGTGTAATTACATTTTCCTGTTTTTGTTACTTCAAAACATAAAATATGCAGTGTAGAATGAAAAATATTGTTTAAAATAATAAAAAAAAATATATTTTTAATATAAAATGAATGAACATTTGCGCATGCGCAGAGTTCATACAGCTAATAATTCCTTTATTCCTATATAATAATCATGAAAATGCCCCTGAAAACGCAGTCTGATTTGTGTTGAGTAATGAATAATAATTAATTACTTAATTTGTAACTTATGGTGTATTATGTGTCATAAATATTTTTACAACAATTTTCACATTAAATCTGAATTATAAAACAGCAAATTTAATTTCAATCTTAATTTTTGTTATGTGAGATACACAACTGCAGCACAGCAAAGGTATTTGCTACCATTGCATAAACAAAAAAAAACCTTTAATTTATTTCTAAGGATTACTACTACTGAAAACAAGTAGGTTCCATTTATATTAGATTATCCAAACTAAAATAATTTTCAAACCCACACACAACAAAGAACATTTATTAATTTGTTAGTGGCTATTTAGAATCAGGAGAGGTCAAAATATATTGCTCATTAACCGGCAACTTTGCTGGGTGACGGGCTGTCGTTAATAGTCATCCCGGTACAAACAAGATCACTCACAACCTGGCACTCAGCTCCTTCAATTACCACCGTGACGCTTAACATTCTTTTCATAATTGTGTTGATGCAATTATTCATACTGTTGTGCAGTATTCTTGACCAAGTAAGATACTTTTTAAGTTTACAGTACGACCCAAGTAACATTATGGCATCATAATTAAACATAGCCACAGTGCAGTGAGTGAGTGGTAAGAATAATAGGTCTCTCTTAATTGGCAATTTGGCTTGTCAGTACAGACTGCCCCCAATATACAATCAAATATTTTGGCAGAAAACTGAAGTTATTTCTAACTAGTGGCAAACTAAATCTTTTTCAGGAATATCCCAGCTTTCATGAGAATTTTAGTTGGTGTAATTTGGAGATCTGGTTCAAGAGTTGGTCCAGTTCCGGCTATCCCGATATCAACACAGTTAAATTAAATACATGTAGCATTGTGAATTTCAATTCTAAACAGTCATGTTGTCTCAGCCTTACTCTAGGTTTCAACCTAACGTTGATCAAAAGTAAACTGAGGAATTCAAACACCAACCATCGTTTATTCAACACTTGTTTCTTTACTATGTTTTTTTTTTTTTTTTTTTTTTTTTTTTTTTTTTTTTTTTTTTTTTTTTTTTTTTTTTTTTTTTCAACCAAGCCCCAGCCCCAAAGCTTTACCCAGTACATGAATTTCATAATTTTCCCCCTTGAGAATTCTCCCATCTTCCAGAACATAATTTCAGTGGCATACATAAGAGGGGAGCATGTCCCCCGGTTTGGTTTGCCAGGGGGATCCATTCCAGAAGAATCACATTATTATTAAAACCTACATTTACTTCAGCACTCGCTTTAAAAACGTTTATTTACCGTCCATTCGGGGGGAAAATATTCTTCTGCCCCACTCAAAAGATCTGTGCACGCTACTGCATAATTTAGGGTGCTTTCACATTTGATCTCTTCAAGATCCTTTTTATTTGAAAACACTGTAACCCCACAAGATGCCACACACCTGTTTTGTTTTATTTGACAATATCTCCAGTTAGGATTCATCACAATGAAAAGAGTGTTGCAAAAACAGCTTGGTAAGATGAGGTTCAACACATAATCACAATATTTTATTCACATTTCTCATCAATTCATATTGTGTAAAACAATACGTTTCTATTCCAAATCCGTTAGAACTTGAAAACGAATTCTAGTTTTACTTTAAACGTAATTGTTTTTGTGTCGCCTGCCTTAAGGCAGGAAGACACATAGGGATCAGTCTGTCCACTGTAGTTGTTGTTGATGTCTGTTGTCTGTTGTGAAAAAGGGTTAACATTTGCCTGTAATATCCTCATACTTTGATGGATTTAAACCAAACTTGGGTCACAGGTGCAACATGGCATCTCCCATTTGTTGATGAGGCCAAAGGTCGCATACCAAGGTCAAAGGTCATGTGAGGTCAAGTTGTAAAATAGGCTGAAAATGTAAAAATGAGCTCATTTGAAAAGTTGAAGTTCAATTGGAACCAAACTTGAATCATAGGTGTAACATGGGATCCCTCATTTGTTGATGAGGCCAAAGGTCACATGCCAAGGTCAAAGGTCATGTGAGGTCAAGTTGTAAAATAGGCTGAAAATGTAAAATTGACCCCATTTGAAAAGTTGAGCGAGCGATTCCCGGCATTAGAATGGAATTTGGTAGAATCTAGGATAAGTTATTATCAGGAAAAATAGTAAAGGAAGGTGAAATCTTTATATATTATCTATCATCATGGTGATGAGTATGCGGAGTCACATAAAAATATTTTAAAATGTATAAAAAAAACCCTTATTCATCAACTTATTTAAAGGTGCAATACAAGATTTAACAAATCAGGTGTCCTTTCCTTCACTCCTACTGTATAACTTGACCTCAGATGACCTTTGAACTTTGCAAGTGACCTTTGATCGCATCATATGAAAATTCGCAAGGGGCATCTTTTCCCAACCAAGTTCTGAATTGGACTTTTACTTCCCGAATGAAGCCATTTTCAGCCTATTTTATGACTTGACCTCATATGACCTTTGGTGTGGCCATTGACCTCATCATATGAAGATTTCCAAGTGCATCTATGATCCAAGTTCTGTAGCTATTGGAATTTTACTTCTTAAATGGAGCCAATTTGATGTTTTGCACCTATTTT
The DNA here is from genome assembly GCA_023653785.1 of Ophioderma brevispina. Classification (NCBI taxonomy): domain Eukaryota; kingdom Metazoa; phylum Echinodermata; class Ophiuroidea; order Amphilepidida; family Ophiodermatidae; genus Ophioderma; species Ophioderma brevispina. The sequence continues at coordinate 4,509 of JAMKCH010028724.1, read as the reverse complement.
ATAATTTGACCTCATATGACCTTTGACCTTGGTATGTGACCCTTGATCTCATTGTCATATTAAGGTTCCCAAGGGGCATCTATGATCCAAGTTCTGTAGCTATTGACTTTCACTTTTTGAATGATGCCAATTTTTCATGTTTTCAGCCCATTTTATAACTTGACCTCATTTGACCTTTCACCTTGGTATATGACCCTTGACCTTAGTATCATATGGAGGTTCACAAGGGGCATCTATGACCTAATTTCTGTAGCAATTGGACTTTTACTTCTTGAATGAGAAACTTTAACCTCAATTTCTAAACCTTAGCTATGCCATTATTACATACGCTTGTAATACATACCAAAATAGAATGGTGTACTTAGAAATATATAAGGTTGCTGCTGCCATTACTTCTTTAAGAAAGACAAACTAACTTTAAATTACCCCCAGAAAGCTAATAATATAATTCCCTTTGAAATATTTACATGTTGCGATTTGTTGCACTACCTTACACTATGAAAAATGGTAAAATTTGGTACTGCTTTTTTCATGAAAATAACAAGTTTTGTTGAATATGTGTAACAAGAAGGACCAAACATCCCAGTTATTTTATTCTATTTATGTTTTACCAAAGGCATGAAGGTTCAAAATCCATGCCAAGACTTATTTTGAAAAACACTACCTCGGCTGCTGTGGCGTTTGAAAAGTGTAGTAAAATATGGTCTGGAAAAATAGCCAAAAAGAGCGATTTTTCAAGTATAGAATTGGAGATAAAAAGAAGTGCTGAAGGAACTGGTAACACCTGTCATATAAAGTTCAACAATGCTACTTTGTAGTAAAATCGCCATTGATATGAATTTTCATTGTGGGGATATGTGTCAGTAGTACGAACTTACCTTATTTTTCCCTTTAAAATAGCGTCAAATAGTACATTTTCCTCCTTAACATTTTGAATTGCGTTGCCATGGCAACAAGGACACCAGGGATGTTAATAATTGTAGGACAAGCATTCTGACCCAAGACCTATATCCTGCCAAAGTTTTCAATAAAATTGGATGAACTTCATTTTTTGACTTTGTCCGCACCTTGGTAAATATTTATGGACCCTTACTCTTAAAAAGCAATACATTGTCACTGCTTTTGGGTATGTTATTTTTATGTGTAAAATATATCTCTATTCTTCCAATGACCTAGGCTATCATTTGCGAGCAAATTGAAGAAATTTCATATTTTGTGAAAATGTGCCAGTGCCGCTTTAAGCATGTTCGGGATGTGGAAAACTCGTATTGCATAAATGAGGAAATTTAGCTATACAATTGAATCGGTACCTATCAAGTATTTTAATTTTCGTCAGTAAATAGCATCCTCTTCCAGCCAATGGACCGGTTGGATTACGTTAATATTGTAAGATCGGTCTTGGATGATTGGTCTGCAAAACAACTTTACTGGAAATTGGACGTTGTAGATCTCAATAAATTTGTGGTTGAATGCAGCGTATATGCCTGGGGAGGACGGTACTCAAGCATGTTTTTGCTAAAAGTGTCACACCCAGTTTTTCAAACCCGGCCGGGCTGCGGAACTGATTTTGGGATGTACAATTCTGGTCTCTTGAACAGAATTTGGGTAGTTTCTTGTCAGAAACAAGGGTTTTGGAGCTTGATTCTCAAAAAAATTGAGGTATTTCAAGCACAATTTGGGCAAGTATATATTCTTACATAAGAGATAGGGTCTTTGGAACTTTATTTGGGTTTAAAATGGGGGGTCTGTGGAACTGAAAATCGTCCTGAAAATGAAGGTCTTATAGGGCCCTTGCACGGAAGGTAAATTATATTGAATGGACTTTTGTTTGTCCTCCAGATTATCCAAGCATGAGAAGAATACAATGCATGCACCTGGTTCACCTGAACATTTCAGCTATTTCTACAGGTGATTCCTTTGTATTCTCTGCATGCTTGGGTTGTTCTGGAGGCAGGTCCTGCCAAGATAACCTATTGACCTGCCGTGCAATCGCCCTATAGGCCGCACATACCCATACCACCTTTCAATGTTAGTAACCCCCAAACAAGGTCACAAGTTTGTGTGACAAATCAACAGTCAACGAGATCTTTGGCAAGAGATGTGAAATGAATTGTACACGTGTCAGTATGCAGTACTATATAATTGCATTAGCATGTCTAAACGTAGTTTGGTACTAGGCCAAATGTCATACATTGCAGTATTATGGCATTCTGCTTTCATTATGACAAAATGTGTGTCATGTGTGTAATTCGAGAATTCCAACGTCAAACCCGGAAATGACTGAATCGATAGCTGTTTGATAAGCGTAGAGCTCCGAAAATTTGTCAAAAAAATGGCGATGTCCAAGCAGTGTTCAAATGTTGATAGCAGCAACGACTACCTTTTCATATGCGGAATATGTTTGTCCGAGTTTGAAGACCCAAAGATTCTTCCCTGCTCTCATACCTTCTGTGCCAAGTGTATTCACGAGTGGGTTAAATATGAGACCAAATCTTGTAACCCAAATAGAGTGGTAAATTTTACCGTCGCTGTACTCACTTGTCCAAATTGTCGAAAGGTGACGGAGCTTCCTTGGAATGGAGTGCAAGGTCTTCCAACTAATGCTTATCTAGAAGCTTCTAAACCTAAAAAACAACCGGCGTATAAATTACCTCCCTGCTCTTCGTGTGAAAACACCGATAAAGAAGCACCCATTGGGCGTTGTACGGAATGCGGATTTCTGTGTCAGAACTGTTACGGTGGACACAGATCAATGAGGGTTCTGAAAGACCACGCAGTAATAGACCTATCCAAACTACGTGTGGGTAAGACGAGACCTCAAGCGATAGCAGCTGGAAGTCAGGAACTTTGCTTTGGATCTTGGGAGCTAGAATCATCGGTACTGTCTAAGAAGACGATTCGGACCAAGCCGCCGCGCTACGAACACATTAACGCAAGCTGCATTGCAGTAAGTCCTATCACGGAAGATATTGCAATATCAATGCAGGGAGTTGTCCATGTCTACGACAAGACATTTACTTACAGGAAGTTTTCTCTGGATAGTAATAAATCGATGCCGGAAGCACAAGCAGTTTGGAGTTTTTTTTTTTGTTTTTACTGTGGATTCACAGGGTGTTTCTATTGACAGACAAAAGTAGTATCTTAGTGTATACAAACCAAAAACGGAAAGTTCTGAAACTTATTCCGGTTCAAGCTAGAGATCGGTTAAGGCAACGACACCGGTTCAGGAGCGAAGCCTTTTTCCGTGCCGCTCCGCTGCCCCGCCTACTTTGTTTGGGCATCGGATTATTTCGACGGAAAATTATTTGTAGGAGTTAAAAAAACATCAACTTGGATCGTCAGGGTTGCACAAAGACGATCAAGTATGTGCGGGCCTATTTCAACTTCAATTTTTGGGGGAGTAATTCTCTTCTACCCTTCGCATCTGCATGATGTTTAGCGCCCTCAGTTTTCACCTTCCGAACCCACCCCTCGTACTACAACTTCAATTAAAAGTGCGGCCCAACAGCCTTTATCTGTTTCATGTATGTGTTTGGGATAGGTGAATAGGGATGTGTTGGTTTTTGTGTGTGCGCATTGTTTTGTAGAATATAAGCTGGGTGTGTGTGCGTCGTTTTAACAAGTCGTACGAATTGAATATGAAGGAATTGTTATTGTTTTGAAGGGGAAAATATGTTTAATTTTATGACGGTTTTTATTGAAAGGACGTTCCATGTCACGTGGTTTGTTAGGTAATATGTTAATCGTTTTGTGAATTTTAGGTTTTTTTAAAGGCAATATAGGGGCTATGTTAATCGTTGGTCCGTGTAAGGAAGGTGTGCGGGTGTACGGTAAAAAAGAACGCGGTAATTTCGGATCCCGGAATGTGAGAAAACTACGGTAAAATGCGGTGATTTTACTGGCAAACGCCCAGGGAATTCTCATACTTAGGCAATTCAAGGGCATTTTACCTGAAAATTTGCTGCGGGAAGGCCCCGTAATTTGACCAAAAAAAACAACTTTCCAAACAACAAATGTTTGGCGCGATGCCAAAAATCTGTAAAAACAGGCATTTGCTCTTCTAGTCTTTAACTAAGAATTCTTGAGGCTTTTGCCGTCACTTTACAGGAATTGTCTTCTCGCAGATTACGAGTTATAACACATCGGGGACCGAAAAAAATCATTTGTTGCAGTGTGCGTTTGTACCATGCATTCATATATTTGAATACTAGTAAACCGTGGGTAGATATAAGGGATAGGGTATATTTATATTGTTGAAGCCCGCCATTGATTAAACCACAGCAGTCATTTTTTTGTAAATTCAAATGCTCATTGTTTCTAAATTGCTATAGTGCTTAAAGTCAGACAACTGTATTACGTTCTTTGTGCAAAACGACCACTTTAACATCAAAACCCGGTCTTGCAGAGATTTGTTTTACATTCTTAAGAACGTTGATAGTGGCTTTGTAAGTGTAAAGCCAAAATAGTCAAGAATCGGACAAAAAAAAAAAGTCCTAAACACACAGAAAA
>JAMKCH010028723.1:0-17860 GCA_023653785.1 Ophioderma brevispina | reverse complement strand
CGTATGAAATGGTCAGATTTTGATTTCACTATCAACATTACAGTCTGTTTTTTTCCGAGTATTTTTTATAGTCCACTATGCTACGCGTGTTAAGCCATTTACGTTCATATTTACGGCGTTCTCTCCGGCCGATCTGAAATCATCAAACCACTGGGGCATCTAATAGTTTTTGAACACAGTCTGTGCAGGACAGATGTTTGTCAAGAACCCTGCGAGCCCTAATGTTATACTCAGTGGCTTGTATGTTAGGATCATCTGTAAACTAACAAGGTCGCGAAGTTCAATATCAAGTCGGAATTTAAAGCTTCAAGGATCTAGTTCCTGAAAATCTCCTTCTGGTTATGGATTCCTTTCTGGGGTGGGCTTCATCTTGTGATAACACACTCAACCATGTGACCGATCCATATCTATTTGGAGATACATCAAAATCAATCAACAAGTTTTCATCCTCGCGACAAATAAAACATGGTCAAGGATATGGCTATATTTGTGCGTAGGCCTATCAATAAAACTGCTAGACCATGTGGGAAACTAAAGATAAATAGCGACTGACTTCCGGTTACTTGGTACATCAAGATGTAAATTGAAATCGCCCATGATTAGAAGTTTCCCAGGCAAACAAGCAAATAGCACATAGGAAAAAATTTCAAATTCGTCAGAAACTGATGGTGTCAACCCGTTCTTTTTGGATTGATAAGGACGATATATGGCAATCAAACGAAAAGTCTTATCGAAATCAGTCACACATGTAAATTCAAAACTGGTTTATAATTGGCAGCATCTGAGAAATCTGAGAGATACCCAAGTTCAAACTTGATTTGTGATGATTGCAATCAGCTGTTTGTTGCACCTTATGGGGAAGTTGAACAGAGAGTAACCAGAAAGTGTGCATTCACCAATAACAACTGGGGTCTTCTTGACCGAGCCACGTCTCGGTGATGACTAGAGATCAAATCAGTGTCAAGAAGATTAATCATGAATTGTCCAAGTTTTGTTGCAAATCGATTGTGCATTCCAAACATTAATTGCCAAATACTTCTTATTTCCAAATTCAATTTTAGTGAGATGGTTCAAAATTTAATCATTATAGATTAGTGGTTATCGTGAGTAAGAGAAGTGATTATTGTTAGGATTCTACGTTTTTGTCCACCACGTTGTGATCGCTCTGAGGACAACCTTTCCTCAAAACGTTACTTTGAAACTATTTAACAATAACTTATATTGGATTATACGTCACCATCTGTTCCCATATGTGACTGTCTGACAACATGCGAAGGTTTTGTATAAGATAATGTCATGTTCTTTTACTCCTGTTGTTGTAATAAAATATTCGGACCTTCTTTCCGCCTGCTCATTGTAGTATTTGTTCCCAATTTGCGAGAAGGGTTTTGATGGTACGGTTTCTGTATTGGTTTTTTGAAGCTTTTGAACTTCTTTGTTTGACCGCTTGCATGTGTTCTGTTAGATTTGTGTACGTGTTGTTGAAAATTGTCCTGCGTGGGAGATATATGTTGTTGTTGTTGTAAAAGACAGAGGTTACAATCACAAAAGTAGCACCGAAAAATACCAGACAAAAGTGTCGACAGTGCGAAATCTGGAGACAAAGAATAAGAATAAGGTGAATCTTAATTTCAGAATATCATTGTTAAATTAGGAATTGAAAACCTTTTTTAATACAAATATTAACAATATCTACAAAGAGTAAAACACCGTTAGAATACAGGTAGTGCAGTTGCCAGTGATTGAGCTTTCATTCTCATTTGCCATATCACTCAGCCTAAGTACGATTATCATTTTTTTAAATCTAATTTGAAACAGAAGGTCATTCCTGATTTAGTTAGAGCTAGTTTCATTTTGTCACTGTCCACAAATGAACAACATTACAGGGGTATCTCATGAAAAAAATGTTCACTTTGCGGACATTTTTTTTAAATGGTCACCATTCAACTTAATAACTGGCAATAAGACTCAACATCAAAAAATAATAAAATAGTAAAAGCCACAGGCGAGCCATCAGTAGGGATTGACTCTAACCTTCAAATGCAGATCCTTTTCTCTTTGTGGCGGCTAAACCGACTTAGACCGACTTAGTTGTTTTTTACATTGGTGATGAAAATCACGTTAAATCGGTTTAAAGAAGATCATTGCTATATATATTTAGATATAATATATAAAATAACCGTGTTTTTACCGGGATATCTTGGAGATTAAAAGTTGCTCAATCCAATTTGACAGGAGAGCGTAATGAAAAAATTCAGAGTATAGACCGTCTGGAAAGGCAACCGTTACTCAGAGATTCACGAATACCCTCACTTACGATCAGCGGGTATCCGATCCTCCGCGGATGTATGCATGTTGTGTCTTAACCACAGATATGTATATAAATATACATTTTTGGTGTCACACCAGCAATATGCCTGCCAGCCCAGATCTGTACCAATGAAATAGTCAGAAAGGGCTCAACCACTACAAGTAGTAGAAATATATATATTATATATTATATATATATATATATATATATATATATTATATATTAATATATATAGTGAATAGTCAAAAAAAATTCAGTAAATGAGGAAACAAAACAAGTAAACAATGTTCCGCAATACTGCAGTTTCGCATTATAGGTAAGCTCATCAGGGCAATTAGTCGTTAGGGGGAATCATGTATAATTCATTAGTTATAATGAGCTCTTATAGGTATTGAAATGAATTACTATTCATATCCGTTGTTATTCTAGAGGATTATCCTTCATTTGCAAGAAGGACTTATTCATATCTTTTGACAGAATAAATCGCAATACAAAGGAGCGTAGTTTTGGGGGAAGGTGATATTCCCCTAACGCAAGTAATTGAGGTGAATATTGAAAAGATCGTTCGCCCGAAGCCACGAGATAGCGGATATATATATATAATATACACTAAAAAAATCTCAAAATAGGGACGCCTCACAGCAGCCGACAACACCCCGCTGAGCTATTGTTATGAGGTCATTGTTCAAATAAGGTCTCTAAACAGACTTTAGTAGGCGTCTGTGGAAATTTTGATATTAGGGGTTTAATTCTAAGGTTTTAAAACAAATATATTTGACCGGTTAGAAGTTTTGTGTTGAACGGTTTAGGGTGGTATAAAAGGAACAATTTTAGCAAAAACATTACTACACGGTCATCGATTTTCTTGGGAAATGCGAAGTAAATGTCTGTGTTTGAAATGGCAGCAGGGCGTGACGATGTGGGTATCTGTACTCATGACACAGCGGGACTTTGGAAGACTTTGTGGCTGCTGTGGGGACACGACTCTCAAAATGTGTATTATTTTCTGGATAAAATTCATCAGAAATCGCAAATGGAACCCATTTTGTAGTTGTGTATTTATTACTATCGTTTAGACAGTTCAGATTTTTTTTTTTTTTTAAAAAAAAAAAAATAGATCAAGAAGTTCTTGGATGTCTCCATGACACTAGACTCTCTGTCAGCCAAGTTAATTGAGTCATGCAATCATTACATCCACCATCTCTTCTATAATTAAGGCCTGATCCTTGATCCACTACCAGTAAATTCTTTAAAGGTTAGGGATCTGTTACCAGTAATCAAAGGATTGTCACCTTTTCCTTGTCTTTTCGGCATATTTCTAGCTATAGCAAGCTTTAGAGCATCATCGGCCCTGGAAACCAACATCCTCTCAAACTACCCACCTTATCCAATCTACATTTATGGGAAAGGTGATTGAAAGAATATCAAGTCAATCAGTTGCAGTATGTCTCCAGTCATGATGCAGTCAGCATATAGTGCAGCTCGTCAATTTTACAGTGCGGAGACGGCCACTGTTTACGTGTGCCGAATGACATTTTGACTGCATTGACAAAACGAAGTGAGGCATTTAAGTGCTTCTGTGCACGGTGTGGATGAGATATGGTCCGCCGGACCCATATAGTCCACCATACAACGGGAAAAGAATAGGGGACTCGATTCGGTTGACTTCTTCGCGCAACATTTAGTTTTAAGCTTTATTCAGTTGTGTCTAAGCTCTAGGCGCCGGACCATATCTCCGTTTTACACCAGTAATGGACTGAGCGTTAAGTATGTTTTCTTTTTAATCGCAGCAGTGTCTTTCTTAAAGAGTAGGGTGAAAACCCTGGTTGTCTCAAGACGTCCCTGGAACCCTGGGCATCATTGGAGAAAGCAAGTTGCTGAACACGAATGATATACCCAGGCTCTAAATAAGAAATAAAATATAAAAATAAGACGCATGCCCTAGGCCACGTAGTAGACAACAAAAAGCTGTTCAACCCGCCTAACTCAAAAGTATGGAAAACACTGTCGAAACTCAAAGGCACGCAGTGGGTGCGGGGAGTTCCACAGGGCTCTGTTACTGGACCTATCGATTTAATCTTCTTCGGTGCCCCCACTACAGGATATCATTACAGTCCATGGTGTTCAATCATTAGTTTACGCACGCCGATGACACCCAGCTGTACCTAGCCATTCCACCTTCGGGATTGTGAAGCAGCCTTGAAGAAGATTGAATCATACATTGCAGACATCAGGTCATGGTGTAAATCCAACAAGCTCGAATTAAAGAAGAGATTGATGTTGTGCTTTTGCTCTCATTTTAACAGATCCACTAATAACTCTATGCCAACCGTCATCATTGATAATAATCTGTCATTCATCCGTCAGCTGAAGCACAGAATGTACGTGTGACCTTAGATTCATCACTAACAATAGACCTAACAATGAACAATCATGTCAACGATTTATGCAATGCTACTTGGCTCTCAGTACATCAAAGGCAGATTCCTGCAACTCCGTGCTCTATGGCCTCCCTGTTTCAACGAGGAAAATATGTAGCAGCTCGCCTTGTCCTTAAAATCAGGCGATGGGAACAGGCGCAGCTTTTATGATTCTGCTTCTGCAAAGCCATCACCGGCATGTCACCTGCCTATGTCTTACACCTCATCCACTTTGAAATAATCTTCTTGATGCCAGTTGAACACACCAGTCATCAACCACGTTCATTGATGATAGATATTTTGCTTACGCAGCAGCACATCTTTTCAATAAACTCCTTAACAGCATCTGCTTAGCTCAGTCACTGGAATTTTTCAACTCGCCTCTCAAGACATTCCCTTTTATTACAACATGTTGGCTCCTGATACGCACGCTGTTCGTACTTTTTCGTAATGCAGATAGTCATTTAGCACTAATATTGTGAAATTTTCCATCCTCTTTCTTGTTTTTATCTTTCCTCAATCCGGTTGCCTAGGATAGTGTTTTTCACCAGATTAGGTAAGGCAGAGGCATGATCTGAATCCAGGAAAGATCAATGCTTAAATTATGGGGCACATCCCGGTATGTTCTTATTGTTGGAAGCAAATGGGATGTTTTTCCTCTTCTCCTATCTCTCAGTTCACAATAATATTGAATTTCTATTGATTATTTTTGTGTTTAATTTGATGTGCGCGATCCATTTATTCACATAGAATTTGTATCTATTGTAGTTTATATTTATCGTTTACTTAAAAATATAACCTACTCCTTTATGGTGTAAATAGCCTCTGCATTAGGCTCTAAATTAAGCTTGTTATTATTATTGTTATTTCAGATTTCAAGGTTACCTCTGCTATTATTGAACACCTTTTCAGATATTTTTGAGTTTCTTTATGAAAATCAATCCCTTCCTTGAAATCAGAATCCGTTAAGATAACAGTTTGTGTTTTGCGTAATTGATGTTGCGTCCATTGAAACGCACACGGAAAAGTGGATAAGAAGCAAACCATTTTTAAAACAAAGTCAGTCAGTCCATAGCTGTATTTAATCTACGCAGAAGGAGCTCATGATTCACCGTGTCAAATGCTGCTGATATATCCAGCAACACTATAACACAGCTTCTTCACGCGCTCATCCTCAGCTTCAAGTAAGTCGTTGTTCACTTTGACTAGTGCTGTTTCAATACTATGAAAGCGACGATCTACCGACTGATTCCTGGTGTACAAGTTGTCGTTTCTCCTGTACGTCTGAAGTTGAGCCATCGCAGAGCGTTCGATGATCTTTTCCACTATACAAAGTTTTGATACAGGGCGGAAATTCTGGATATTATCCACATTTGGCTTTTTCAGCAAACGTGTAACAGCTTGTAACAAGCGACTAAAATACCACTTTAAAGAGAAGAGTGTAATGATGATAGGTAGCAACTCAGGTAGGCTGTCATTGGTTGAGAGATGTAAGAAGGGTGTCCAGAGAGTACGTCTTCACACCAGAACGCATAATGATCGCGAGAATATCATCAGTGACAGGTCTGTATGTCAGGTCGAGAGACATATTCAGACTGGCATGATTGGGGCGAATCATTCTGGTATACGGTGCAGGAGTACCAAGATCAAACACATGCGGAATTTGCGTATTCTTTTCAGCAAAAAAATTGCAGAACTGATCGGGAAGATCATTCTTGGAGCCACAAGCAGTAAGGGTCTTAGAATGCTCTAGTCATCAGCCAATATGTTGACAAGAACAAACAACTGATGGCGAATGTCGCATTCAGCAATTGTGGAGCGATAGTATTCACACTTGGAGCTACTTGGCAAGATCCAGAGCTGTCTTATATCATTGTCTCCAAGCTTCTGTATTGCTCTTGAAGTATAATGGTACTTTCAAAGAAATAAATCGAGTTATATCCAGTAGTTTGTACTAAGGACGCGAGTACATGATAAGGCCATGTTTTAAGTAAGGACGCGAGTATATGACAAGACCATGGTTTTAACATCACTTGACTCAATTATCTTTGCGGAAGACATCCAGATTGATAGCACACAATTTGTTCGCCTAACCTGCGCAGTTGCATATTCCATATTATATGACAATTATTATTTAGACTAAATTATGATTAAATTTATTTACTTACCGATAAACTCGCAAATACACCTTTCTCTGAATTACCAGCCATTTGAGTGGATTTTTCGTGTGTTGAGCTAAAAGGTAAATCGAGGAGTTTAAACGATCTCCAAAGAGTCGATTTGCACTCTAGAAAATCTCGAATGGTTGTATTTTATGAGTTCAGGGTTGCAATTAAACCGTTTATTTGACCGGTATATTTTGAATAAAGAATGGATATGTTCAGTTCAGGTAATTAAGAATAACCTCAATCAATTCAAACGCTCCGGTTTGATGCATTCTTCTGAGTGAGAAGCATTGACCTGGACTTTGTGTATACTGGAATCTACCAACAAGATAAGCTGTAGCTAGTATATAGCTGGTCGGTTTGTTATTGAAAAATGTATATGTGATGGGTCACATCAAAAATTGCGGGGCACTTTGACTTGACTGATTTTGAATTTTGTAGTTATCTTTATAATAATATAATAATAATACAACAGTGCTATAGCGCGCTTTACACCGAAGTCTCTAAGCGCTATGGTAAAGACATAAATACAAAAAACAGTAAATAAAAACTGAGACGCAGCGTGGAAATAATTCAAGTAAATGTATCACCCAAATGCTATAGTAAACAGAGGAGTTTTCAAAACAGAATGTTGAATTGTCCAAGAGTCTGAGATTCTATGATATGAGTTGGGTAAAGTGTTCCAAAGTTCTGGAGAAGCATGGTGAAAGAACGACGACCATAAGAATGGTGGAGGGAAACTGATGAGAGGAGAGGTTGAGCTTGTTGGAGGAGGAGCGAAGATTGCGAGATGGATTTATATTGATAAGTCACTAGGTAATCTGGAGCAAGTCAATGAAGACATTTGTAAGTCAAAGAAGAACTTTGCATATACACGATACTCACTGGAAGCCAGTGAAATGACGAAGCAAAGGAGTGACTATGATCGCGAGGGAGCAGTGAGCGGGTGTGATGAGTCTGGCAGCTGAATTTTGAATTCGTTGAAGCTTGGCAATTTGCGAATCAGGAAAGGGACCATTACATAAGTAGACTATTACACTGATGAATGATGGCAAGTAATAAATGCATTATGAACTAAGTTTCAGTTGATTTTAATATAGATATTCTGATACGACCAAATTTTTGGTAGAGAGAGTAAGAGGCAGAACGACAAATTATTGAGTGTAAACCTCATGATTGAGATCGTTGCGGACTATGACACCCAAGTGACGCGCAGATTCCAACAGGCTGATAGGAACATTGGAAGATTAAAGAGATAGAGGGTGAAGTTTTTCTGAATTTAGATGTGATGTGAAGAAACCTCAGTTTATCTTCATTCAGCTTCAAATCGTTAGCTGAGACCAAGCCTGATTTGTGCGCTACATTTTCCAAGTTTGGGATAAGAGTTAGCACGATCATGTGTTTCAAGGATGACATTAAACTTGGTTTGTCCATCAGCATATATCATGCTCCCAAAAATATGGAAGCAGTGAGTCCTCAGAGGAGAAGTGTAACAAGTGCATGAAGTGGTTCCAAACAAACCGATCCTGTGGAAACCCCTTCAATGGGCGTGTGGGGTTCAGAGATAGAGTCATTAATGACGATTGATTGGGAACGATCTTTGAAATATGGCGTAAACCAGTTTAAAGCAGAGCCAGTAATCCATATATGTGGCAAGAGTTGAAGAAAAATGTTGTGATTAGGTCAAAAAGCCGCAGAATAGTCGAGGAGAATCAGGAACAGCTTCATTTCCATCATCAAGCGCAAGTAAGAGATCTGTACAAAGGAGTAAGCAGTTTCAGTACTATAGCAAGGCTGTAGGCAGATTGCATTTTTCCACGAAGACTGTTCCTTTAACAAGATAATCTTGAATTGGGCTGCACAAGCACGCTCAATTGTTTTGCAAGGAAAGTAAGGTTGGCGACAGGGCGATATTTTCAATACTTCCGTGTTCAAGATTTGAGTCTTTATTAGTGGCGTTATCCGAGCGGATGTACGAGTGTCCGGAAATTATTCCCATTCACAAAAGACAAGGTGATGATCTAGTGATCTTAGTCAATGATAGGTACAAGTCATTCATAAACTTTTGAGTAACCATGTGGGGATAAGATCCAGACTACATGTTGAAATGGTGACTTCATGATGATGTCTCTGACTGCATCTTCAGATTATTAAGAAAACTGTGAAAAGGAAGAAGACGCGCAGTGGTCATCCTCAGAAAATGTAATGCAGAGGAACCATATCAGCTGAGTTGACAAGATTAGATTTGATCTGTTGAATTTGTCACTGAAAAATAGAGAAATCATTAGCGAGTGCATATCTGAGGTGGCAGATGGAAGAAGAGACTTGACATAGTTGCGCGGACAAAGTTGTTAAATTTTTGAAAAAAGAGTTTGGAAATCACAGTCGGCCAAATTGTTTTGATGATAGATTTGCTTGCCCTGTTTGATTGCAAGGTTATACTTTTTGCGTATTCTAAAGATCGTTTGTCAATTTCAAGTTTTGGAAGAGTCAGCACCTTTCAAGTCTACGCAATTCGCGTTTCATTTCTCTTACACTGTCGTTGAACCAAGGTGCATTTGGACGACATCTTACATGTATGGTTACAATGTGGAGCCTGCTTGTCCTTAAGATCGTTATTTGGTAAGTACAGACTCAAGATTGACAACTAGCAAGTCAAGATCAGATTTGTAGGCGGGTGTGTAAAGTTGCCGAATTCAAAATATAAGCTTGAAAAGCATTAAGATCAATATCATGAAATTTGCGCATAGTTAATCAAATTTAAACAGGTCAGGACGATAACATTTAAAGCACACGAGATCGCAGCGTGTTCAGATGGTAAATAAAAAGTACTAAATACATTTGAAACAAAGTTATCAGTTAGTGCGAGAGTAGTATAAGACCAGAGTCTGACCTGTAACAATGGGTAGGTCAAGACATGTTGAACTAGTCCAGCGGACTCAATGAAATCAGCAAAATTTTGCAGCATCTATGTCACGAAGGCGTCCATATGAAAAGTTAAAAGTCAACAGCAAGTCGAAGTGATAGGTACGGTTGCAAATTCCCTAAAGAATGAAAGAAAAACTTCATGGAAACATATGGGTGCAGTGACGTTGTTTTCCTTGTGGTTTTGTGGTCGGTTAAATTATGATCAGACGAAGAGGTTTTTGAGAACGTGATGTGATTTGCAAGGTCCATGTATTCAAAAGATTCAAATGATTTCACATTAAGCCACCGACCTTGAAGGATTTCAGAAGGCAGATACACACCCCACCACCTCTGCTTCGGTTTCTGGTTCGTGGTACATAGTGAAAATCATAGATTTGAAGGGTGTGGTAAAATCAGCTATGATAGGGTCATCACGGTAGGTTGCCTGTAGCCCATGCCTCAGTGACCTAGATGTCGAAGTTCTTCAGAGAAATTAAGTCACCAAATCATAGAACTGGGTTTCATGGATCGTTGCATTCCAGATAGCCAAATAACTTTGGGGCAGTAGTTGATTACTACATGTGGGGGTTATGGACAGCGGGTTTTGGGGCCGAGCAAGATGTTTAAAAACATGGGGTTGCATTCATGCAGTTCATGTTGATCTTTGATCCATGCTTGTTTTTCCCAGCTTTGCAACCTCTTGGTCTCTTTCTTATTCCAAAGTCATTAATGGTTGCCCATACTGGAGAAGAAAGTCTATAGTCTTGTTACGTTGAAGGAATTGTGAGGCGAGAATAAGTTAGATGTGATGAGGAGAGACTGTTACAAACATTATCCTCCTGGTTTTCTATTCAGAGAGGGAGGAGGAGTCTGCAAATGTTAGGACCAGGGTTTGTTTGAATATCAACCAGCTATTAGTAAGCGAATAATGAAAAGTGGATGAGCAATTATGTAGTATGGAGAACTGAGTTGACAATGTCCTATATTTGTAGACCAAGACAAGAATCTGCATATTAAACTCCAAATGTTACTTGGCACCACGTAAAAATTGTTGAAGATGACACAGTGGGAAGCAGAAACAAAGAAGCAAATAAAGTTGTCTGATACTCCATTGTATCCAGTGCAGTCTGGCGCTCACAAGTGCATCCTATTGATATGATAATAAGTGCTGATTACTGATGTGAGTCATTCAGGTAGATCAAAATCAATAAGTTCAGCAGCAATACTATAGTAGTATCAAATCCAAGTTGAAGAAAGTTCAGCATAAATCAACAAAAAATCAGGAAATGGTATTAACATCAAGTAGTAATGTATTCCAGCAACATTCTGGTGACAAAATCCATTCAGGTGATTGAAAAAGTTGACAACAAAACAAAAATAACCAACACAAACATCAAACTTGAGGAGCACTAAAAGTGCGTGTCAGCCCTCAAGTGAGAGCGCCACTATCACCCATAATTTTCAATTAAAAATTTTTAAGGTTTAAAATGACACGTTAAATATTTCTCCTGTTTTGGTTGTCTTTGAAACTAACGTGACACTTTGCACTCTCTGCTACACGTAATTTTCACATGGTAATAAGTGTCCACTAGTTTGCCCAACAGAATCAAAAGTAACAATTGACAGGCTCTACATAGCTGAGGTGGCAGCTACTCCTGAGTCATGTACTTCAGTTTACATGCGGTTATTCCGTTTTTAACGTTGCCGAATTCGTAGCCGGTGGAAGAATCAAATTCTTCCATAAAAGCAATTTTGAGGTATTGATACCGGCGGGAAAAGATTGAAATTACCTTCTTTCATCTCACATAATAGTCAAGATGAAATTACCTTCTTTCATTCTCACCTGATAGTCTTCAAGAAAAGTGTTTTAAACCCTTTTAAAAATACTGACGGAAATATTGCATTACGTTTGTTTTAGTGGTCCCAGCCGTTCGGTGGTCGGTCCGTTGCCAATTCGGACTCAGTCAATTGGGTCTCTCGATGGTCAAATTCGGTCCACGTCA
This sequence comes from Ophioderma brevispina, assembly GCA_023653785.1. Classification (NCBI taxonomy): domain Eukaryota; kingdom Metazoa; phylum Echinodermata; class Ophiuroidea; order Amphilepidida; family Ophiodermatidae; genus Ophioderma; species Ophioderma brevispina. Next base: position 6,054 of record JAMKCH010028723.1, on the reverse strand, counting down.
ATTCGGTCCCATGCCAATTCGGTCCCAATGGAAAAACACGTACCTTTCGGTCCTCAGTAACAGATTCACCAAGTCGGGCTCATATCCGCAATTCGGTACCCATTGCCAATTCGGACCCACATGAAACACACGTGCAATTTAATCGATTGTTTTCATTGTGATATCGGTGCCTTTCACTTTCTTTCTGCTACATCTGTGTACACTGAATATTGTAGTCGTTTTTTCCCCTTGTGGTTTGTTTTATCAACACAACTTATAATAGGCCCCATATGGCGAGTCTCTCCAATCGAGGAAAATTTTGCTTTGAGAGGGGCTAGGGGGTCAAAGAAATGGCTGAATTAATGTACATGGGATTTCATCGATTTATTATCACCATCCGTGATGGTTCAGTAGTTACATACGGGTTACCATACCAATTTGACAAGCTGAGGAGCTCGTGAATCCCAGGGCCTTTCACAGTAGAATAGAGTAAGCACTATAGGAAACTAAGCAACCGTGAAAGTCACAGTAATAATTTTGGGTACGATGTAAATGTATCCTAATACATGTAGTATGTAGTACACATAAATTACGGACATCATTACCAAACCAAAGATGTTTGTACAGTGTTGGTTTAATATAAATATTTTGTTGTCATGTTTGTTTTTCCCCCTATTTTTTGGATGAACCGTTCCGCGTATGCCACTGCCTGTTTTCAAAGTGTTAAAACACAACCGCCAATAAATACTATTCTAAATTGTATAGTTACATTATTGTTCACAAAAATGCATGACAAATATAATTTCTGTGTTGCCAATTCGGCACGGAAATCATACGGTCTACGTCTCGTCATTCCAATAAGGCACAGGTGCCAATAATGGAAGATGAATTATTGCTAAATTGATTATCAAAGGCACAAATTGTTTTCTTTATTTATAGATTTCCATGCTTAAAATATTTAAAAAAATTTAGCATAATAGTTAATTATAATTGTGCAACGGACTGGTAAATAGACTAATAACACGCCTAAAATATCCAAAATTCGGAGCTAAGTTTTTTCCATGAGGGGGATCTCACTTTAATGATACTCAATGATTGTTTTTACATAATCACCACCATTAAATATCTTATTAAGTATCATCATGATTCTTAATAAATGTTAGGCCAAGGTTTTTTAAGTGGGGACACGCACGTATTGTTTAAAACACCGTTCCTAATGGGACCGAATTGCCGTGGAACCGAATTGCCGTGAGACCAAACTGACTGGGACCGAATTGAAATTGAGTCCGAATTCGCATGGGCCTAACTGGTTTTGGGACCGAATCGACCAGCCTTGACAGTGTTTGCCAAAATAATGCACCATTATAACGCCAACTGACACAATTTTTGATGCAATCGATAAATGAGAACTTTAATACTCTGTTCTAAAATTCAAAGTGGGTGCTTGGTACTGCGGTTTGTAATTGTTAAGAAGAGCGTATTCTGTATTGTTTATATAGTAAAACGATTATAGTAGCCGTAAAAATCCTTTTCCGGTGCCGCGATCACGCCACGGCCCTCGACCAGCTGTAAGCTTTTCAAGGGGTAGGCTAATAAGGTGTTCTTTGAAATGGTCAAGGACGTTAAAATGATCGGCATAGGCAACAACGTTCATAACGGCACGGAGTCCAGTCAGTCAGTCACGTCAGTCAGCCAGCCAGTTTACACGGATTTTGCTCATTACTGGCTGGTCTCCCCCGACCAGCAAAAAGACGTTGGCAACGTTAAAAGACACCAAGTTTAAAAAAGAGTACGAGCATATAAAAGTTAATAAATGTAAGAGAGCACCAAGTATAATCAAGTGCGTCTGTCCCATTGGCAAACTTGATCGTATTTACTAAGAGCGACACGTAAGCAATTTCTATCACAAACCTTGCAACGCAGTGTTTAGAAACGTGGTGCATTGCAAATTAGTGTTTAGGTATTAACATGTCAATTCTCTCTAAATGCTTGTTTTCAAATCTCTAAACACCCAATGTCAAATGCCTAAATGTTTAGGAATGTAAACATGTTTTGTTTTTAGATTCAAAGGTGTTTTGTTGAGATATTAAAAAGATATTTTATAATGTTTGAAACGTGGTGCAAAACAGCCGTTTTACAGGAGTTTAATTTCTAATCACGGGTTTTTGCGTAGTGAGGGACCGTTTACAAGTATGGATAACCTACTGTTTATTTGTACGAAGCTTTATAAATTATAAAGATGCCACTCAGCATCACTCAAAAAACCTTTTAATTGGTGGAAAACTCCTGGAAAAAAGTACGTGAAAAGAAGAACACTTGAAAAGCCCCAACCGGGCGAAAATAACGAAAAATACTAAAGTGGAAAGCAAAAACCTTGTATTAATGCATTGTTTTCTCTGCAAAGTGGTATATCTGCAAAAATATATGGACATATGAATTTTACAGTACAATAATGGCATATTGGCAGGGAAATTCGAATTTCAATTTATATGAAATAACCTGTTAAATCTTATGCAACCACAACTGCTACGCAACCGGTCTAGCAAGAGGACATCTTTTTGTTAAGCGACATATTTATAATTACTATTCCAACTGTCCGCCAGATAACGTCTACACATGTGCAAGGAAATGTGTGAATAATGTGAACGGTGCCACTGATTATGCGGTTTTGATTTAGGATGTATTAAATGAAATTCTCACAAAAAATTAGTATTGAACTTCGATCTTGTATATTCATTGAAATTGTCCTCTAATGCTAAAAAGAATGATAGTACCAACGAAGACTTCTATATTAGCGCGAATAATATTCCCTTGGAAAATCACCGCGTAAAAGTTAAAGAGAAGAGAAATTAGAATTGTATTATGAATCTATGTTTTTGATTTTTGTACTAAGAATTTACAAAGATCTAATTACCTGGAGTGCTCAAAACATATGGCTTACGTTTTCCCTGTGATATTACTTGCATGAGTTATGAGGAAAATTTTTGGTTCAAACGGTGAAAATCAACGGATCATTTTAATAATTATTGTCTCATTGTCCGGCCAAGTAGCACTTTTAGTCATGTTTTTTGAAATACTTCAAAGACATTTTTATTGTTTATGAAAACATTATTCAGTGTAAAAATGAACTGAAACTTTAATGTGTCCTGTAATAACACTGAATACTAACCATTACATTGGCCAATGGGAATGTTTCCAACCTCCTTGTACAATTTAATTTTATTATATTCATCCGTTTCTAGGGTCAACGGTGACTGTTAGATACATACCCAAAATGAAAGATAATGATCACCAGAAACAAATACTAGCATAATAACAGGCTGTAAGTAGTGCGCCACAGCCGGACTCGAAATGACAACAGACATCCAAAAGTAAAATCAATAATGTATATAATTCTATGGCTGGTAGACCGCGAGCCACGGGGAAGCTTGCAGATTTACACGCGAATTGTTGTATATGCATAGTAGGATTTATTCCTGCCAGTTCATTTAAAGTTTTGGGGCGTGTCGACGATTACATTCGTTCTGGGAGGGTATATGCTTCCACTGATTCAATAGAAATTCTAATGTGACGATGTCGGATCAGATTAAGCCATAATTAAAAAGTGTCCCTTTTCTCACGAGAAGAAAATAAATGAAAGGCAAATGCACTGAATAAAATCCAACATCAAACTTGACACACTGACTTCAACAACATACAAGAATTTCAAGATCACCTGTGTTGTTTTTTTTTCAGTAGCTTATCTAATCAACAGCGTGCTTGCAGGCATTTTCCTTCAGTATCTTTCTTGTCACTAAGGAAATATAGAAAATCTCATATGTAAGATCGCTACACTAGTTGCAGTATTCGTCCAGAAATAATGTTTGACGTCTTTGGTCAATCATATTAATCTAAACTACAGAGAGGTTTGGGTCACTCATAACGACTCCTACAATGATTTTACGTGGCCTAATCCTCCTCAGATTACGAGGTTCACCCGGGCTCGATGTTCATGACACTTTATCCCTTCTTTGATTGTCTCCAAACAAAGTAATCGATTAGCCGTGTCTTAGACTGTACGACAATCTATCAATTGAATTTGTATGAAGCCTGTACATATTCGAATACAAAATGTTATGTAAAATGGGTTTAAGCATCTTATTTCTGCTGAACAAAGTTGGCATGTCAGCTCTTAATAGTCTTTTTAGTTTTATCTCAACAAATCCCCTCCAGATGTATTCGTACCATCGACACCATTATGGTTCTACACAGGAATATAACAAACATCAGACTACTAGTATGTGAGGGTTCATTAGTGATGTTGAACAAAGAATTTCGGAAAACATCATTTCTTTGTTTAAAGTCAATTTTTTCAATGTTAGCAATAAAGGAACAATGAGGATAAATAGAAGTCAGTACAAATGTGCCATATCCATTTCTAATAAAGGCGGTTGTAGGTCTGTGAGACCGTTTTTAAGTTTCACATTTGCCACTAAAAATCGTTATAAATGACCAGTTTTTGAATGAAAGCATTTCTAACTTGTCGTTGCGTTTCTTAAAGGAAATATGTCCAAGATTTTTTGTCAAGCTCAGTTTGACTTACATTCATAAAATATATGTACATTACATCACGAATCCCGAAAAAATAAACATTTGATTTAAAAATTAAAATTAACAAAAATAGAGGCATTTAATTTTTGCTTTTGTGACATACGAAGAAAAACGAGAGGATTTTTCGCCACGGCTTCTTGATCAAAAGCCCCAACTCGTGACGTCAAAGTGATGACCAAAACATCGTTGTTTACTCGATGTGTTATTGCTGACACTGTAATATGAGGATTAATGAAAGTAAATAATAAAAATAAAATTAGAAAAAAAAAGTTACAGAATGAATATGTGTTCATGTCGTTGTGTTTAATTATTATTGAAGTGGCACACTGCGATATGATTTTTTAGGATGGTCACAAACGACGTAAAATTATGGATGATGCGTCACACTTTGACGTCACCATTTGCCTTGCGATGGGATTTGTCGGAATCGTTTTCGAGTAAGCTTTTGGGCGGAAATTGAATAAAAGGGCAAATACTCAACAAATGTGGACAATTTTCAACTATTTTGATTTATATGTAATCAGTTTACTAAGCTTTCCATCCATACCAAATTTTCCAAATATCAGAAATAAGAACATATTCCTTTAAAGGTCCATGGCCGGATCGCTAATAGCCTCGTCCCCAGGAGAAGCCCCAGATTTTAACGGGAAGTGGTCAACATTTTGGGATAAAGAGAAAGCTACTATTTTTCTCATTTACCTAGCTGTGAAATCTTAGGGCCAAAGGATGTTTGGTTTGAAAGTTATGAGCGAAAATGTTACCCCATTTTTGGTCGACCAAATTAATTTGCACAGTATATGGGACTTATAAAATCACGTTTTTAGCTCTCTCTTCACATGGAAACGGATTGAAATATCGGCGCGAAAAACTGACAGATGGGTTTGGGATGAAGACCAATTATCACAAAAACTTCATTTCTTAAATCGGGCCATCCCCCGTTTTTAAATCTATTTTTGATCATGAAATGTATCATATATACTTTATGGTTGAAATACATGATATGCTTTTGTATTACGAGTGGTTAAGCGATGTTAAAGATACTCCCACTAGTGATTTACTCGTCAAACGCGTAAAACAAGGGAAGTTGTTTCTGTAATATACTCACGGTGTGTGTCGCTTGTATCAGGGATGTTCTATTCTACTGCTTTTTTTGCTGTTTTTTTTTTCTTGTTTTTCGGGTTTTGTTTTATTTATAATATAGGGAATTTTTGTAGAAGTCAGGGTACCAATTATTTGACGTGCATGTTAAAGGAGTTTTGAGGAATGAAACAATATTTAGCCAACATAAAATACATTTATTCAAGTGATTTCTAATATCGAGAGCGATCTGATTGGGTCTTTGATTTGACCAAATTACGGGGTTCTGATGTGTTTTACAGAGCATATAGAATGTAAATAGAATGTAATGGAGTATCGTGTAGAAGTGATGTGTAATTACGTTGGGGGGTACGAACTTTTGTATTGTTTTTGTTTGTTGTTGGTTGT
>JAMKCH010028722.1:0-17929 GCA_023653785.1 Ophioderma brevispina | reverse complement strand
TGATCCAGTTGAACTGGTTTCAGCTGGAACCAGTTGAATCCAGTTGATCCCGAGTTCAATATCCCGTGGAATCAGTTATTCAGTGACGGAAAATGGACAAATTTTCAACTAGGTCTTTACTGCCGTTGAAACTCAGTTTAGACCAGTTACAAAACAGTTAAAAAAAACAGTTGAAACCAGTAAGTTCCGTCACGAAAAATGGAAAACTTTCAACTGGGGTAAAAATGGATTTTGACCTGGGAAGGTTTTGGTATGATATGACACCTCAACAACATTTTACTGTGCAATACAATGTTTTATATTATAGCAGCTGGCGTGTTTAACTGTACCATGTACAATTATGTTATTATTTGTATTTTAATATTTTTAGTGAATTTCTATGTTCTGGTTATAAAACTTATTGTATTGCATTCCAATTTTTGTTGTATTATGTTTGAACCCTGGGCACCCCTGAAAACATGTGATTACACTGATGGGGTTCCCCAGGCAAAAGAAGATCTAATAAAATTAAAAAAAAAATCTGACCCCCCCCCCCACCCCCCCCCACCTGGCTAGTACTGCTCAGCATACATTGTGTACTGACTGGTTGAAAGTGTGATACATGTGGCTTCGATGCATCATTTCAGTTATCAGCTAATTCTTCAATTTACACTCCGTTTATTCAGCTTACAGCAACAAAATGTCAAGAAACATGTTCTTTTGCCACGGGACATATCCCACAAACATTCTTAACACCTCTAATGACACACAAAAGCCGCATTTTATAATACCCGCCACATGTATTGATCGAGATCTCGATACACCTGAGCACAGAAGTTTAAGGGGGGATGGCGTCATTTCATACAATATTATAATTATGGCAATCACAGCACATAGCTTCTTTTAATAAGAGCAAGGTAGTGATTATACCCCAAATGCTCGGCATGATGAGCATATTTCAAATATATTTGTCTCGATCATATCGACCTCCGATATGGCCATAATTAGCAGGGGTCAAAGGTACGGCACAAGAAAATCAGAAATTCCAAAAGGACAAATTTTGCACCCCCCCCCCCCCCATTATCTCAACAAAAATATTAAAGTTATTTGAACATAGTTTGTTTCTTAAACAAGTACTATGGCCAGGATCTGTGTGATCCTATGAGAGTGTTTACCAAAATTATATTCCGTATTGTCATGGCAACCGTTCAAACTTCCTTGCCATTTTTGCTGCTGGTGGCATACAAAAATCAATGCAACCTCAAAAACTAAAGGGGTTTGTTTATACAAAATCCCTCTCATCGACATAGTATGTACATAACATAGTTTGTGCCAAAATTAGAAAGTCAATAGGTCAAACCGTTTTTGAGAATAATGTGGGGACAAGCCTTGCAACCTTCGAAAAATGGAAAAAAAAGATAAGGCCAATAAGGTTCAGAACCGCGATTTTTGTTAATTAATCAATATCAATTAATTAATTATTGCAATTTTGGTTTTTTATTCTAAATTTATCCAATTCTATAATAATACTATTTTTTAAAATTAAAAACAAATCTGTAAATGGTCACTTTACCCCAAATTAATTTATTGTTGTATTCTCTTAAATATACTGCTTTGAAATAACAATGAAAAGCAAACTAAAGTAGCTGCTGAAAAACAATAAGAAACATTAAGGAAATAGTCTTTCTCTGGGCGATGATGTTCACTTCGATTAAGCATATAAACATTTGAACGAAATTTCCGGTTTTTCACCAAATAAAAAGTAAAAATACGCCTGAACGTGTGAGAATTTAGAAATTTAGAAAAACTACAATTTGATCTCTCAAAAAAACCCTGACGCCATGCCCCCCCCCCCTTAAAGACACCTATCATTGATTCATTCAAAAGAGTCAAATACTTGAAATTTGCCAAAGAGCGTAAACGTGAGGATAAGTCTATAGTCCTTGAAAGTTATTTCCACTGAAGATTGACCAGAACAGAAAAGGCAGAGAAAAGAAAGAAAAGAGCTGTGTTCAAAGATATGAATCTCCTTCAATTATGTGTAGTAATAAGTGTCCGTACAGACCGTAATGACTTCTTAAATGTCCAATTTGCCTTATTGGTTATGTTAGGGTACATCCTGTTGCATCATTAAAAAATCATGCAAAATCTAATTATTGGGATGGAGTTTTTAGATTTTCCGAGTTAGCAAATTCATGATAGTGCCTTTAAATCATCTATTACAATGAACGATTAGAGGATTAGAGGTTAATAGCGGAATACTTTTAGCTTCAAGTGCATTGGCAAACAATCAGTGATCAGTTTGATGGCCAATCTGACACCCAGGCCACAAGGTGAGTGCCATTGGTGCGTTCTGTATTCTTGTAGATGCTACAAGTCCTGTTTTTGAGGTCAAGTTTTAAAAATCTTGACGATGTCATATGACTTAAATTTGCAGCTCATTTGCTTATTGTTTGATACCAAGTCCATGTAGAGCGGCATAACCTTTACGTTAGCTGATTACGATAATGTCCAAATGTTAAAAGATGACTGAAAGACAACAGGTTTATGCTCAGCAGACTACCTTATGACTCTGACAAACTATGCAACAGCATTTACTTTTTTCCCAATGCACAAGAAACTAAAAATATGCAGACAACTAATTCATAAACTTTATTAATTAAAGCACCATATTTTTACCAAAAATCAGAATGCATTATGATATTCTATGTAGTAACAAAAAAAAATGCACACAAATGTCCATAAAAAATAAAATCAATCCAATGTTGTGTGTTAACTCTGTAAAATTGGAGGGGGGTTAGTCTAGGAGGTCAAAATTAAGGGAGGTCAGACCATATGAAGTCGAAGCTTAGACAAATGAAGTTGAAGCGAGTGTGTTCACACCCCTCAAAAGTTAACCTGATCATCCGAAGTCCTCATCGGAACTTGTGCAAATGTGAATACAGCTATGATAAATTATCATCACGTGCCAATTCTTAAAATGTAAAAATTGAACTCAATGCAATCTTTAATATATATATGGCACAAATCATCGGACCGTATCGGGATAGGCCGATACTAAAAAAATAACGGCCATCGGATCGGCAGAGGAACCCGATCGGTAAATCTTAATATTGAATTGGAAAAAAAATGACTGATGGCTTTAAAGTTGGCTTTAGTTGGGCAGTCGTTGAAAAAGGAATAAATTAAAGGCCGACTCAGAGATTTCCTGAGGAGGGCGCCCTCAAGTTTCCAAAAAAATCGTTGTTTTTTGCCTGTACATAGTGCTTGTCATATACTAATCCCTGTGTGAAAATTGCTAAGCTAAATCGAATTCCTTCATATAGAAAATCACAACTTTGTTATAAAATCCGGATCGGAATTTTGTAACACCGGATCCTATGGGACGTTAATACTATCACTAAATGTTTACTGCATCAAACGAAAAATCCGTGATTCATATCAAATTTCGGAATTGTGCATGGTAGGTTATTATCTTAGTTCTAGTTGACTCTTTTCAGTATTACACAAAATAATTAAGATTTCGAATCCCTGAGTCAGACTTTAAAGACAAAGGGGGGAAAAAAAAAAACCCTTTGCCCATTTTGTGATTTTTATAAAAACAGTGCGCCCTGCATTATACTGTCATTTCATTATTTTCTGTGTCAAGGACTACGCCCGCATTCCCGCCAGATGACATTGACAACGCGCAAAGGATATAGAAGCGTTGGCCACGCAGCAACTCTAAGCACGCGAGGTAACGGTTTATTCAGAAAAGAAGTTGTGACGGCGACTATAAACCTCGAAACCCCAGTAATACCTGGCCTACGTAAACTTCCACCGTTTCTGTGTCTACTGCCAACACCAATACACCGTCCTGTAAAATTGAGGGTATTGGCCACGAAGGGTCTAATTTATATTGCCAACGCAACTTGCTAGAACTCCCCAAACCTATACTCGTCAAACTACATACACGAAATAAACTCGTGTAATCAAAACAACAATCGAAACAAAAAGACCTTTCCATCATGTCCATTTTCATCAATGTTTTTTGGGCAGTGTTAAAGCAGAATTTCTGTCCAGCCTTACGGGTCAATATACGGTTCCCTGTGCCTAGGTCTGAATCATTTTCTGCTATCGAAGAGCCCGTATTCTTTACCGGCGAAAATCTGCAGCAAGACACGTTTTGTTTGTGCTTTTATTTAACATTTTCTTAATTTTTTCATGATATTGACATGAACTTCCATCTACAAACAGCATTCTTGATGTTTTAGAGGGAATTTCCACCCTTCGAATTATCTCAGCATTTGAACAGTAATTTTGGTGTATTTACCTTGCATAAACATTGGACGAAAGTTCAACTTCGCAAACTTGTGCAAAATTCGGACGGTAAGCGTAAATAATAAGGTAAACATTATAATAAGGCCTGTAATGCTTGGTAACGTCGTGTATAATACCCCTAACAAGGCTCTAGACCAAAAATCCACAATCATGTATTTGTGGTATATTTGGTATATGTATTACAGAACCTACAATATTTTGGTGGTAGTTGTGGTAGTGACCATTCCTTGATCATATAACGTTGTGTACATTCACGTATATCCCACACCCGACCCGTGCCATGTCGCCTATAACACTCAAGGTTTCCCCTGGGCCCGCAATTCCTCTTGACCCTGTACATGTGGCCTATGGTGCAGCTTGTTGTTGTTTTATTACTGTGGTATATTGTGGGTATATGATGAGTTACTCCAATTCGGTAAGTTATGAATTTATCTAACTACTAGCAATATAACCACAATATACCACAATCAAATTTTGTGGTAGTTTGTTTGTGGTCTATGGAAGTGCAAGTATGATGAAGTTGTGGTATATTGTGGATCTGTGGTCTGTCCTAACAATATACAGCATGAAGTGTTAGGGGTAAATTGCTAAAGTCATGTATTTTGCCCACTCCTTAATACAAATATCTAAAATCTCACCAGGTCAGAGTTTCTGCTACGTAACATGATGAGCACTTGGAATTTTTTAGAGAAGAAACTACACATTTTGAGATAGCACCATAGCCTAGAGCTAGGAACGATCAGAAAAAAAATAGAATTTATCAACAAATTCAAAATGATGTGGTAAGAAAGAATTTATAATTTGTAGTAGTAGGAGAGGTTGCTTATTAACTAGGAATAGAAATAACAAGTTATTGTAAAAATGTGTCCCTTAAGTGACGATCTTTTTAAGGCACCGAATGAAAGGTCCAAACCTTGTTACCCACCAGCTGGCAACTGCACTGACCTATAGCTGGGAGCGGGCTGACGGTCACATCGCGGTGAAAACAAGGGGAAGCCAGGAATACCCGAATCGCGGTGAAAAACAAACGCACAAATGCTTCTTTAACTTAAGTTCACTGCACATCATATGACACTATACGTGCAGCAGGCATCGAATTATGCACGTTGTTGCCATACCGTTGCCAAGCAGATTTGGTTGATCTCCCGGAGTCCGCTCCCGGGTATGGGCTCATGAACGCGGCTGTGTGTTTTGCGTGGATGAGTGAACAGGGAATACAATGACAAGGATTTGTCAACCCAAGGTGGCATGATCGTGTGAAACAAGAGCACAATAACTAACCTCCCCAGAGGTCCACAGACTGCCACCCAAGTATGGGTGTTAAGTGGAATTTTATAGATTGATGAACTTAGAACACCACAAAAAAAAACTACTAATTAAATAGAGGCTGAATGTCGCACAACGGCAGGGTGTCTGGTTGTTCCTACCATAGCTAGAAAAATATATCCTGTTTCCTTGACATAATACTTCACCATTATTCTACTTCCTACCTTTTCTCTTAAGTCTTTTTTCTCTGGGGAAATTCCTAAGTTGCCAGAAATGAGTGATGAGAATCTTGAGAAGAGTAGGCAAAGCCTTGGAATGAAAGTTGTAGTTTGCATCCACGGACCACTGCCCGCATGTTCCAAAACCTGCCGCCGTAATTTGTCATTTTTTTATTTAAAAAAAAAAAATTATTACTTGCATAAAAATGCTCTTCATCACAAAAATAAAGTTCAAATCATTCAAACAGCTGTAAAAGAGTACAATACAATACAAAAAAGCGTACATACAGGCATGCAGACTCTGAACACGATGCATTTCTATCCCTGGCCTCGTTGATGTGATTGATCCTTCACACAGGATTCAGCTCTGGAAAACCGTGAACGTGCAAGTAACCAATAAAAAATAATAAATGAATAATGAAATAAGCCTCATGTATATGAAAAAGTCCACCCCTTAAAAAATTGAGGTAAAATCAGGGGAAAAATTGATGAAACAAAAAAAATCATGCAAAATTGGCCTTTTTGGACCCTTTTTACCTCAGAATGACATTCCCCTGGCCGGCTTTGCCCCTCGAACACAAGATTTCTTTGCCACTGTGTCCGTGTAGGAGTAATTTGAACCCATGTCCCAAACTGCTTAATCCCCTGGGCACTACCAATTTATGATACAGTCTGTCTGATTGGCTCTTACAGTCCAAAACATAAGATAGCCCTTCAGTAACCAATCAAATAGATAGAGAATGGGGGCCACCCAGAGGGTGTTATTGAGTTAATCCACAATGAACCAGTTTGGGAAAATTTCACCCCAATAGGGTCATGTGATCCCACAAAAATAAAAAACCCTGATTTGAGCTCATTTTAGCCACAAAGCGCTAGTACTAGAGAATTTAGCGTGATCATGAAATTCCTGTGGTCTTAAACTTTTGGAACACATTTTATCCTAAGTACTGACTAATGTGTTTAGTACAGTACCATATAGGACACATTAAAATTGCATTATGGGATGGTTCAAAACCAGGGCTGGAAAAAAAACTGTTTTTTCGCCTGGAAGGAACGTCCGATCGTGGCCGATTTAGGGGGTAGTCTGCAGGGGAGGTATATTTTGTCAATTTATGTTGACTTCTCTTTGTTTTGATCCACCCCCTGAAAGTAATTTATGGCAAAATGCACTCAACAAATTTTAAAATTCATAATGATCGGAAAACTCCTGAAAATCCCTAAATTAGTAAAAAATATGATAATTTATTCAATTTGGCAAACACTATTTTGTGAAAAAATCATGTGACCACATTTTAAATTTGGCCCTGTACGAGGCGGGAAAGGCCTAAACGGCTAATTTTGGCGTTTTTCACATTTCTCAAGAATTGTAAATGGCTGGCAAGTGGCAACCCAAAGTTACGACAAGGTGGCCACAACCAGAACGGACCAAAACCACAGATATTAGATTAAAAGCTATATTAGATATTGAGAAAAAAATTTCAATGGAAACATTGGTATTACAGGAGTGCCGTGTGTGGTTATTTACTTGCACTTTAGATAATTAAATATAATGCGACTTTTGCTAAAGTCGGGAGATAGGGATGTTGATGTTTTTCTACTATTTCTAAGGAAACTCTATGAGGAGGGTAGCTTGGTTACCCTGGTAGAATGAAAAAGAAGATCTACCTACAAGGGCATCAGCTCTGGAGAGCTAACATGTCGGCAATCCAGCACATGCTGCCTGCATGGTGGCGTGGTGCCAATTTTGCTAGCCCACCACCGGATAACTGGCTTGGCATCCGGGAGGGCAGCCGGTCAATTATCTTTTTGCTGCAATAAATCCTCACACAACAATATTGCTGAGGGCGAGGTATATCTGGCCGCCTCGTTTATGGGGACAAAACCAGATTTAAAACTTGTTTAAACTTAAGTCGCCGTAATAATGTTTGAACTAAGCGTATTCAGTACCGGCTTGTGCGAACTTACACGGGCCATATCGCGTGCCTATTTTTAGCTTGTGTTAACGCGCTGTTTACAGCAGTGCGAACTTCACTCACACACGCAGCAGATTGTTCCAGTCAGTTCAAACAATTATTACTGAGAGTAAACTAACTAAACTAATAATGAATAAAATTTTTACCTTGCAGGTCTAGTGCAAAAACTTGCTAGAATGGCTACGGCAGCCGTTGCCTGCGCAGTCATTCATCAGCAGAGTCACCGGGGTAGGATCCAATGCAATTGCACTGCCAGATGAAATCTTGCTACACTCTTCCTCTTTGGAGATAGACCACAAAATGAGGATTATTGTTTTCAGTAAGTACACGATCTACACCAATCATGTGAGAGTTGCCGTGGCTTAGCGCAGAAATTAGAACCACAGTTCAAAACAACTATGTCAGAGCTTTCAATGTGGCAGTGGCCAATGAGTTGCCGACTTTCATTTGTATGTACCGGCGTCTGTGGTCAGTTCTGAGAGACCAAAGTCGAGGTAACCAGCGGCAGGCCAAATTACCTAAAGCATTCGCCTGTACCCCTTGTGCCACCAAGTCTGACTCCTTCTCCATGCTATCAGATTCTTGAAGCCAATGTTGAAAAATTGGAGGGACACATCCTCCCCCCTTCCCCCCCCCCAAAAAAAGCAAAGGTAAAGCCCCCAAGGGGAGATCAGTATATCCACCCCTGCTGGAAATGGGTTATTGCAATCTGTAAATAAAAATATCCCACCTTTCTGGCCAGCCTTAATTCAATCACAAATATAAAAACTGAATTTAGAATGCTCAAAAGAATGACAAGCTTGGCAAAAATGCTTTCATTATTTTTTCAGTTTTGGTGATGACTATTTTTTGTTTCATTTGTAACATACTTTGTAATTTGTAAAAATAAATGCCAATTTCTGTGCATGGTTGTCATAGTAGTTTGAGGCATGCGTTTCTTGTTAATTTGACTGTGATTTGAGGTTTTGACCTCAAACTATTTTGGTCATCTGTATGAAATACCTTGAGCAGAGGACAATATTTCTCAAGATACTGCATAGTGAATGCAAGATGGTTATAAGTGCAATAGCTGCCATTGTCAGAAATTAACATATTATTATGCCAGGCTTGGGTCAGTGGCTCTTGCAATGGTTCTTCATGCAACTGGGTCACCTGAAGAACCATTTCAAACAGAGCCACTGACTCAAGGAAAGATGAATGAGTTATCCTTATTTATACATGCAGCACACAGATGTATAAAATGCAAGCCATTGCACTTAAGGGGGTTGACGTGTTAGTGAACTACTCGATAAAATTTCTAAAAAGTCACATATATGGGATTTACAATGGTGCTGATTAAGATTCTGAAATAAAAATGGGGGTCACCGACTTTGTTTTTGGGCTTTAAGCCAAAACAAAAAAGTATGCTGTTGCTTTTTAAACAACAAGTTATGGGAAAAGTCCAAATGTGACGTTGGATCGCTTACAAAATAAAAAGTTCTTGATAAAATTTTGTAAGGTCTAATAGGTTGAGGTCACGATGTATTCTTACAAATTCTTTCTTTGAAATTAAAAAAAAATGGGGGTCACCGACTTCCTTTTTCCATAAATGCCTAAAGCAAACTCAAATTTAATCTTTGTAAAAATTTGGGCGCCTCGTTGGGCTGCAAGAAAAAGTTCACGGACATGCGTAGCAAGCAAAGCAAGTGGAACTCTGTGCGTTAGAGGATGCGCCCCTGATGCGGTTGTAGAGGAATGCGATTGACGCGATTTGTTTTAATTTCTTCGCGAGAACAAAAAGCCACTAAGATCCATGTATCTGCGCGTTGAACTTCACACCTCAAAATGCAAAGTCTTTCTTGTGCAGTTGGTGCAACAGTGGGGATGCATAAAGTGAACGCTCAAGCAGATTGCGCATATAAACAGATCAACAGGTCAAAACCCCTTAAGACCTTCATGCATTCACATGAACTTGCATCCAAAAGGGCATAGTATGGTTACGAGATCACCGAGGGCCTAAGTTTCAAACCTGCTCCGAATAAACAAGCATTCAATATGTTTTATAACGAATATATAGATTATTGTCATCTGATTGGGTAAAAGAACATTCTAAGCCAGAATGCTAACACAGGCCTATACATGATATCATGTGTAGGCCATGGCATGCATGCAGTGGTTTAACCAAATTGTGTAAACTTTAGGGTCCAAAACTTGTGAAGATTAACAATCAACCTTTCATGTGTTGAGGAAGTGATGTTGGAGCCAAAAACGGATCGCTGTAATTGACTTCTTGCCCATTTTTGTCGGCAAGATGGGTACAATTTAACTTGCATTCATTTAAAATCATTGACTCGATGATCGCAGCTCCGAAGTCGGCAGTTGTTACTGGGATGCAGATGGCACGGTCAACGGTGTCAAATTTATAATACTCGAATAGCTTCACGGGTTACTTTACTTGCCGGTTTGGTACAGCCCCTATGAGCTGATCTCTGATTCCTTTCAGTTCTTCTACAAGCGCAAAGCATGATTACTGATGGTCTGATGCTGCGAATCAGCCATTTCACACGAGTAAACAAATGCGATGGGTCTGCTTATATTCATCACACAGCTCAATAGTACACTCATAATACCGATGAATAGTTCGTACGACGTCTTTACGCTTTGCCCGCGCTTCCCAGGGCCATAGTTTCATTGTGTGCAAGTCTTGACGCTGGTGAATTTATGCCTCCCACTTTAAAACCAATCAGATGACGGATCTTAAAGATTTAATTTTTTTGTTTTTGGGAGGGGGTATAATAAATTAATGCATTAGGGCTTCATTTAATTTATTGGCATGGAGCAATTTGTTCAGCTATTAAAGTTTGCAATTCAAAATGTGTTACTCTGGTTTATTTCAGAAGTATGCAAAAAATGGCAATCTGGGCCAAGCCAAAGATTATTGGCTTGGTTACTGGAGTGGGGATTTAAACATGGATCAAAGACTGACAAAATCATACACTACATGGCACAACAAAATTGCCATGCTGGACAATTCTACAGAAAGGTTTTCATAACAAGCAGCTCTTGAACTTCTATCCACAAATGTCCAACCCTAAAACGCCTCATCTTCCCTGCTGGATATGGCAACCCAACGGACGTGGTCACCTCCATGCTGCCTAACACATTCAGTATTGACTTTTCTCTGTGGTCATGTTCTTGGGACTGGGAGCGCATGACAAGAAACTTTTCAGTGCAATGTGACAACAGATGAACTACATAATTTGACGTCTCTTTAATCCGGCGCTATCGGAGGATGGCCAGAGTGGTTTGGACCAATTCCTAATCAAAGTGTCTCATTTGAAAAAAAACCTTACAACATTTAAATTTGCACACAATTCAGCTTTCAGGCAGGAAGAAATTATGCCATCAGAAAGGATTTCTTCCAAAATTTACAAGATTACACATTTTACAAAAAATTTTTCCGTTTTGAGACATGTGTCATAATTGGAAAACCCAACTCCGCTTGGACTTTGGCCCCCCCCCCAGTTGCTGGTGAGATACTCACAGCGACTTGCACTGCTATACACAATGCCCACTTCAATTTCTAACGAGCAAAATCTAGAGATTGTAAGACATCCATTCTTGGAGCCTCTTATTTTGGACTGGTGTCCAGGGTTGACCCTTTGAAGTACTTTGGACGTCACTTCAAGACAAACTCGTAATCTCCGTCAGGTGTACTTCTCACCCTATGGTAAGAGCGGACGCCTTCCAAGAGTGATCCTTTTAGCTATGATATCCCATTCAGGTCAATCCACAGGTCCTATAGGGAAGTTCCAAAACCTGTCAGTAAAAAAAAGGACATTGAAGGAATTGAAGACACTTCACTCAAAGGCCAGCAAGGGATTGAGACAAGAAAGAACAGCGATTTTCTGGACGAAAGTTGTACTGCCACAAATACATGAGGCAGATCGTTAAACTCCGTTGAAGAAAGCCAGAAATTTTGCAGTCCGAGACAACATCAAGGAGCGAATGTGCCAGAATTGGGGTCAATCTCAACAAACGCCTTCAATGTTTTATAGATAGTGGTTGGTAATGAAGTGAGTCAGATACTGATAGCTCCATGGTTGATAAGTGAAGACTCTTCATCAGAGAGTGAGAAGAAAGCTCTGATGAGTCCTGTCATTAGGCAGTCCTCGGTTCCCCTAGTCAGAGTGTTCCAGATGTGAGGGGTTATTGGATCATTGCAGTGAAAGTTCACAACTCTGAAAAGTTCATTCAGATTTTTTTTTCAATTGGTCGCTTTGAGGATGGAGAGTGGGATGTCAAAATGCAACAGACTTCTCTCCAAAATGTGGACATAACTTTTTAAAAAAAGAAAAAACCTAAAAAATTAAAAAAAAAAAGATGAATGTTTTGTATTTTGATGATATGAATGCTATGTCAAAATCATCTTCAGAAGATGATGTCATGTCATGTCATGCCATGATGCATTTGCACCGTATAGACAGAGGTGTCCAACTTTTTGGAACAAGGGCCGCCAGTGGTGAAATCCACAACTATTGCGGGCCTCAAGCAAGTAATCAGGCTCTCAAATTTGGTGTATGAAGGGCCTACAAGAGTCTGGAAGTAGGACCCATCATACCAATATTTGCCAAAAAGAGACCCATAGCAATACCAGCTGATGCCAGATTTTTCGTCAAATTTAACACAAATTTTCCATTTTGTTGACTTTTTAGCAAATTTGGAAAAAATTTGGCTTCATTTTGAGAAAATTGGACTAATTTTCAACAATTTTCTAAAATTTTGGTTCAGATTGAGGAAATTGGACTAATTGTCAACAATTTTAAGAAGTCGGTTTTCAGTTCGGAAATTGAACTAATTCAAATGACATATTATTAAAATCAATTAAAAATACAAAACAACAATATTAATTTTAATTTTTCTGGGAAGACCTCGCAGGATGCATGAGAGCTCTAAGCGGGGAACAATAGGGCCCGCGGGCCGCAGGTGGGACACCCCTGGTATTAGACAAAGATAAATCATTGTTTTTAACAAAACACATTAGCCCTGGTATATTGAGGTTATTTGACTAGAGGATTGCTTACTGGATGCTGCATTTTCATAGAGATGCCCTATATAACTTTTCATATCAGCTGTGGGAACAAATGTAGGATGTGTTTAAAAGGGGATGGCCCCATTTCAGTATATGAAATTTTACAACTTGATAGATTGGCCGTCACCCCAAAAGTAATCTGTAAAGTTTTGCGCCAATATTTCAAGCCGTTTTGATGTAAGAGCTAAAACCGTGATTTTGTAAGCCCCCATAGCGTACTGTGTAAGATTAATAATAAACCTAAACGGCCGAGAGGCAAGGAGAGCCAACGAAAACGTCGGGCGGTACCGGTCGGAAAATGTTTTCGTTGCATTGGGCTGTCAACAACTATTTTTTGTCGCGCAAAGGACTCTCATTGGCCCCTCCTTGCATCTGGGCCGTTTACCGGAAAATGACGCGATGTCATAGTGGCATTTGGGCCGTCTTCTGGGAAACTGACGCGATGTTCCTTGTGCATCTGGGCCGGCTTTACGGAAAATGACGCGATGTTCCTCGTTGCATTTGGGCCGTATTCACGGGAAATGGATGCGGATGCTTTTCACTGCATTCCGGACAGGTTTTGCCCGCAGAAGGCGCAATGCTTTTTAATTCAGGTGGGTGACACTGGGTCAAATTGAACCAAGACATTTCGATTGGTGATAGCGCCACCCATTTTCGATAAGCTATTTTTTAATATGCTAAACGTATTATTAATTTATTTATTCTTTATTATCCTGGTTTTATTGCCATTCGCACGCGAGTTGTGTTCGTTGCATCTGGGGCGGCGTCTTTCCGGAAAATGGCGACGATTTTTGTTTTTCGTTGCATCTGGGGCCGTCTTCCGGGAAATGAAGCGAGTTTTGCGTTGCATCTGGGACGTCGTTCCGGGAAAATGACGCGATGTTTTCGTTGCATCTGGGGCCGTTATTGACTTTACACTACTTTTCCTGTGCCGGGAAAAAACGGCCGAGATGCATGAAACGGAAAATTTGGCTCTCGTTGCATCTGGCCGTTAAAAATAAAAATAGATTGCCCTTCGTTGCATTTGGGCCGTCGGCCGGCAAAGACCCGGTCCGGGTTTAGGGTTAATATGGTAAACCAAAAAGGGGCACATTTTCATCGTAACTTCCAAACCAAACTACTTTATCCCCCCCTAAGATTTCACAGGGTAAATGAGAAAAATAGTTCATTCTGATATATACCAAAATTTTGGCCCACTTTTGGTCAAAATCTTGCATTCTGGGGACGAGGCTAGTAGCGATCGGGCCGTGGAACTTTAACTCATCTATGAGTGAAACTGATTGATAGCATCAATCCCGCTATTCAGGTTTAATGCAAACTTCGTATTACAGCAAAACACTTTTTCGTATCACTTGAATTGGTATTCTACATCAGCATAACCATAAAATTTCCTAATATTTCCCCCAATATTTCACGGCAAGGAAAAGGTTGCTATATAAAAAGTTAGTATTTCCTGTGCCTATTTCCTGTGATGATGTCATAAGGGAAATAGTATACAAAATATATACTGGCATGAGAGAGACTCTTGTTAAAACTATGGATCCGAGGTGGCACAATAGTGCTATTTTGCTGAGGGGCCCACCCCGAAGCAAAATAGCACTATTGCTTGTCACCGAGGGACCATAGTTTTAACAGGAGGTTCGATAAAGGCCAGATATATTTGTTTTATATACCGGTTATTATTATTCATTGTTAATTGATTGGTTAAAAGATTTTATTAAAGAAGAATGAGGTAAAATTGAGATTAGCCTAGCCAGCCTTAGCCTACCAACATGACCCATGCCGGCAGTTAATATTGCAGTGTTGTCGTCAGCCCGGATACAGAACTAAACCCCCACTCAAAAACATGGACATGCGTTCGTAATCTGCTTTTAGTGTTCACACTTTGTCATATCACTTAACAGCTGGAATCGTGGCTGATTGATTTGTAGCGTACCATCATGCATTGCATTTCGCCTGTATAAATTATAAATGTTGGACAATTTGTTTTGATTATCATGCTACACAGGGAGGACCATTGTGCTCTAAAATGGAAGCGTTAAATAGTCTTTTTTGGAAGCCGTAATTAAAATAGTTCTTGTGAGAGCGTTAAATTGTCGTTTTCGCAGAATGGTATGTTTATATTTGATCATGTGGTGCACTTACCAATCAATGAACAAAGAATATAGAATGAGTATATAATCACTTCTAATAGTAGCTTTTTTCCTGACACCATATGCATGATTGCCAGACTTCTTGCCACTGCCTGCACTCGTCGGCAGATATATCATATATCATAGTTTCAATATTTAGAATGGGTAGTGTTAGAGAGGAGAAATGTTATAGTTATAGTAAAACATTGGTAGATGTGTTGACTGCATTTTATTCATGAAAAGCCTTCCCATCGGTGGACTGGCGACTGGGGACTTACTATTTTCCCTCGACCTTGGTCTCGGGTTAAATAGTAGGCCCTGGACTCCTAGTCACATTGAGGTAAGGTGACCATTATTTCCTCAGAGCAGTCATACTTGGTATACTAAAACATTAAGACATGAAATGTTGATTTTTGTATGTTACAATGTATTGTCTTAGACTTAGTACAGTCACATGGACCTTCATTTAGTGGCAACCAGGGGTAACCAGACCGGAGCCTCGCCGGACTGGGTGCGGCAAAGGTCGTTATTCTTCATTGTCTAAGTCTAACACGGTGCAGACACTCTAAAAGGTAAAAAAGAGTGTTTCAGAGCACAAATTTCACAATAATTCATTTTGAAGCTACAATAAATGACTCCTTCCCTCTTTCTTCGCTCTCCTTATCTCTTTGTGTCATCTGCCCTAAGGAAGGAAGAAGAAAAATAGGATCACTTTGTCCACTGATGTGTTGATGTCTGTGATGTTTGTGTGTTGATGTCTGTTGTTGTTGTTTTTTTTCTGCAAAAAGAGGTTAAACATTTGCCGTAATTCCCTCAGACTTTGGGATTTAAACCAAAACTGGGGTCACAGGCACAACATGGCACCACATTGTGGTGATGCGGTCAAAGGTCAAATACCAAGGTCAAAGGTCATTGTGAGGTCAAGTTGTAAGATATGATTGAAAAATGTAATTGACTTCTTTAGAAAAGTTGAAGTTCAATTGGAATCGAACTTGGTTATGGAGTTTACATGCAACCCTATTTGTTTATGAGGTTCCTCAACATAACATATCAAGAGTCAAATAGGTCAGATAGGGCATATCAGGGTCACTAACAGCGACGGAATGCGGGACATAAGCGGTCCGAGGATATATGTATTTTTTGCACCCTTCTCTCTTTTCCCTTCCCTCCCTTTTCCTTCTCTTGTTCTCCCTTCATTCCCCTTCTCTCATATTTTCCCTTCTCTTTCCTTTCCTTCTCTTTCTCCCTCGGTCTTTTAAAAAGAGGTAGTGCCCTCCTAAAGTCTGTTTAAATAAAGAGATTCAGATGTGGAAGTTAAGAACAATTTACCACTGCAAGTACATCAAAAATGGATATTACAAGGGAGTTACAAATCACTACTACAATGCACTTAAGAGAAATGCATAAGGTGAGCTATCAGATGCTCTTTAAGGAAAGCTGAAGGGGAGCAAAAAACTCTCACCACCTAAAGACGATGTCCCTGCCCTCTACTCCCTCTCTTTTTGTCGATGTGTCAAATGCACAGGATACCGTTTAAATGCCCTGGTCATAAAGGTTAGTACTGATTGATATCTACTCATGTATAACAATGGCGGTTCTCGAACCACAAGTCTCGCTGCTTTCGGCTTAACTGGTAAGACAAAAAGCAGCACACCAGAGTCCAACCTGTCGAGTACAGGGTGTCCCCAAAAGTTGTGCAAGCAGTTAAACTCAATTCTCACAGGTTTACTTCCCACTATTTCAATTGACACCACCCTAGGGTCAAAACATTTTCCATTGGTCGAGATATTAAATCTTGCAAGTTGAAATTCCCACCCCCCCCACGAGAATAAGTCAGAGAGGTTTAGGAGTAGCACCCCTGCTGGTTTTTGCATTTATAGATTCTTTACTTCTCACTCTTTAATTTCTACCACTCTAGAGTCACAACATCTTCCGTTTGGGAGATATTAATCTTGAAATCCCCAACAGACTCATAACCAAGAGAGTTTAGGAAAAGTAAGCAACCCCCGGCGGTGTTTGATTTATAGGTATTCTTACCTCCCTCTCTGTCATTTGACACCACCCAGGGGTACATTTCCATTGTGGAGATGTTTAATCATTGGAAGTCCTCAAAACAAGGCATAACTAGATGTTTTTTAGGAGTAGGCATGTAGCACCCGGGTTTGCATTTTGATAGTATTCTATGCCTCTCACTCTTTCATTGAAACCACACTAGGGGGTCAACTTTTCCGTTGTGGAAGAATTAATCTTGTGAAAGTCCACCACATGATGCACAAGTAAGAAGACGTTTGGAGTAGCACCCCCGGTTTGCATTTATGATTCTTTATTCCACTCTTTTATTTGATACCACATACAGGTCACCAACATCTTCCGTTTGGGAGATAGTAATCTTGAATGCCCCCAAACATAATAACCAGAGAATTTGGAGTAGCCCCCCCGGGTTGCATTTAAGTATCTTTATTTCCTGCTCTTTCATTTGAACCACACCCAGGGGTCACATTTTCATTGATAGTAGAGACTATTAATCATGAAAAGCATGCAAAAATCCTTAAAATTCCCTAAATTAGTAAAATATGAAATTTATTCACTTTGGCAACACTATTTTGGGTAAAAATCATGTGACACATTTTAAATTGGGGGAGTTTTTTTTTTTCCCTACGGGGGGTCAAGAAAGAGGTGAAATGCACAATTTTTGCGTATTTTCACATTTTTCCAAGATGTAACAGGTGGCAAACCCCCCAAAAAGATGACCAAATTGAAACAGGCGGTTCTCGAAACCACAAGTGTACTGTTGCGTGATCACTTGCTTGATGATTGAAGTTGGCAAATGATGATTAGAAAGAAAGAACAAATGCACTGGAGTGAAGTGTTATACAGTCACATGGGGTACAAAGGTACAGGGGTCACAAAGGTCACCATGAGGTCCAAGGTAAGGCTTCATGTTGTGGTGTGAGTAAATCGTCATCCTAC
>JAMKCH010028721.1:0-56940 GCA_023653785.1 Ophioderma brevispina | reverse complement strand
CCTGATTGTGTCCGCCATTTTGAATTTCTACGTAAACACATCTATAATATGCAGTCTAATGGAAGCCTGTTTTATATCTTTAATTGCTGAAAAGATAATTCCAACGGTTAATATAGAACCGAGTACCGTCTTTTGAATCAAGTAGTCACTTTTCCCCATCCGCGGATTCCCATTTGAATCCACGGCGGCCAACTAAGGAAATGACTCCCCAAATGTAATAAGGTATGTATATGTTATTTCAAATCAAGTGGTATCTTAAAGGTGTAAAAAGCAGTGTTTAATGGTACGTTTATTTGTTACACTTTTTTCAGATGTGGCATATTTTGGTTTACCAATACAAGACAATACTTTAAACCTCAAAAGGTTGTCACCGATGTCTGTTCCTTCCATGGTTTTATGATCATTCAACTCCTCAGAAACCGAGGCATGCATGTATCAAGTACTTTATTTTTCAAATGATTGTTATGAGTGATGAGGACTAGAAACGTTAAGAGGGCTATCGATGGTAAAATAGTGACGGAATTAGGTGTGATAGATAGCACCCACATTTATTCTGCAGTCAATAAATTGGACCCGATTTTCTTCTGGACACTGATTTCCTTCGCTTGAACGTAGTTCATTTTAAATTGAATCCGTGGACAGAGGGCAAAACCAACTACTGGATTCAAACGACTGTAGGTCGGTCTATAATAAAACCCAACAAATAAAGATAAAAAAAATTAAGCTTTCAGATGATACCATATATCATGATATGTTAGTTAGTTATGTTACTAGAAATCAAAATGGCGACACATCAGGGTCAGTTTTGTTTTTAATCCCCTTGTTAAACAGTATACCGTACGGATACCGAGTTATAACAAAAATTGCATCCGCAATTTTATTACAAGGTTGTTGATGTTTTATATAAATGACCCATCAATTTGAGCTTAGATTTCACACAGATTCATTAGTATGTGGACACGCATCAGTACATGCAAAAACACGATTTGTTATAGAAAATTGAGGGCGTCATCCTCGGGAATCTCTTTAGTCAGCTTTTGTTAAAATATCAAACCACATCAATCACTAGCATCGCAAACCTCATCTAGCTTGGAGATCTGGGTGAAAAGGGGCGAATTTTCATGGATTCTAACATGTGCATATGCAGTGCGCTAATTGGCCGGCAACAAAATTAATGAAGACACCACGGATTAGACAAATGTCACAATAATATTTGGACCTATATTCTTACGTAAATGGCACTATTAATCCAGGACTATTACTTTACTTTGAAATTTGTTGTCCATTGTGTTACTTAGATTGACAGAGTAAATCATTACAATAAATAACTAGTCATTCCCATTACCTTACTTTCAAATGATTGTCAAAATATATGCAAAGTTTTGAAGAATCGCAGTAGTAGCTGCAGAACTCTGTAAAATCTGAATGGACATTTCAACACAATAAGACCAAAGCATAACTCATTGAACACTAATGCATACACAAAAAGTTGTACTTAATTATATTTTATCTTGAGGCAAAAAAGTTAAAGATGGCAAGAAACCACTGCGACGGTTAATTTGTCTTTTGTGTGGCCTGTGCCGTTAAACCGTAATTCCAATTCTGCAGCGTCAGTTTAAAGTAAAGAACATACTCTTATGATATGCTGCATGGACGTTATAATATCAGGAATTATTTTAATCTTTCCCTGGAGATGGCCCAGAGCCAAAAATGTTAAAAAGGAATGTGCCCTTGACCGGACTCGAACCGACAACCTCCGGATACTTAGAACGGCGATCTTACCAACCAGCTAACCAAGACAGGGTTGGTAGACGAGGGATAAGGTCAAATCATCCACAGTTCGTTAGGTCCGAAAGGTGTCAAAGCATCAGAACGATATTTATATACAATACGATGATATCTTGTTTTGAAATTGAATTACTTAGTTCTCCAGGTAGACACGGATGAATATTGAATAATCATTCCCTGGAGATGGCCAAGCGCACACAAGTGTTGGAAGAAAAAAAAACTCCTCGTCGGACCCAAGCGAAATCTGGGGAAGTGTCATGGTTATCATTAGTTATGCGGTTATACATGGTTATACAACCTTAAGTGCTGCGAGCGGTTGTGCGCTTGGCAATCTTCGCTGAAGATAAGATAATGTTAGCAACCTATGCCAGATAGCAATCTTCGCTGAAGATAAGGTACTGTAGAAACCTAAGCCAAATAGGCCATCTTTAGCTGAAGATAGATGCTGTGGACCTAATGCCAAATAACAATTCTCGCTGAAGGATAAGATACTGTAGAGCTAATGCCAAATAGAAATATTCGCTGAGATCAGGTAATGTAGAACCTAATGCCAAATAACCAATCTGCGCTGAAGGATAAGTTGACTTGTAGAACATAACGCGTTAAGACATGAATAGTCAGCTACGGATCATAGTTAAATAATATCAACCTTGTTTTATTAGACTATATAATGTTTTCAACGGTTTCTAGACCAGTTTTATGCTGATTCTGAATCGGTTGGATGCCAGACGTGAAACCGTGAGCATTTTTGTAGAACGCAAAAAATCAAAATGGCACCAAACACAAACCATTCATCTGTTGTTCACTCAAAAGTTTTTAAGCCTGTCTCGGTGAAACATCATTTTTGACATATTACACTCTTGATCTGTAACCACGTACTAGACTTCAATATGGCTGCCAAAACAAATAAAGTGTCTGATCATGATCTAATTTTTGACAGCAGTTGGTAATGTGGTATCTATCTGGTGTTTTGACAGTCAAGAAATTAATTACAACCATAAGAAATATTTTAAAAACTGTGATTATAATTCCTTCCGTATAGAGCCAAGATCTCTTACGATACTTCTAAGATGGTATAAGTGATAAAATGTGTCTAACCTAGTGCTTTGCAATGTTTGTATATTCCCCCTTTTTGTTTTAAAAAGACAATCGGATCAGTTTAAATACCATTTAGAGATGAGAGTTAATCGATAATGGTTAAGATGCCACCAAAGATGGTATCCAATATGGCTAGAAATGGAACTTACAAAGCTTCGAAAATACGATCACTAAACTCTTAGAGATGGCGTGTCTCTTTGTTTTTGGTAGGGTTCTTAGGCCGTCATGGCATCATGTGGGGATATTGATGAAGAACAAATCAAGACACTTAAGATAGCCTACTGGGATTTTGGAAGGGATATCAAAACTTAAAAAACCCCAAAATATATCTTAGCCTACAGCGGGAATGAATACTGACCTTACTGACTGAACATTGACAGCAATTTGGATGCCCATCTAGAATGCCATCTGCAATTGCCAATCACTTTGATTGTGTTTTGATATCTAAACTGCGCTGAATGAGTTATAGTAATACACAAACATTACAGCTCTTAGCATATGTAGTAATGATTTTTGCGATTTTTGACCATTTGAATTGGTTATTGATTGTATGATTATCAAATTATTGAAAGCTATTCATAATGTTTCAATTACATATTGATGGCTAAAGCATTAGTTAATAACAAGTTACCGATCTACGGTCAAAAGGAGATAAATATCAGATGCTCTTTGTATTGGAGGGGCAGATTGAATATATTAATAGGTGGTTAAGGAAACATATATTAATTGCTCACAACGGGCGTTCTTTTGACTGGACAGGCAACAAAAATTACAACTTTTGAGTAATTAACAGATGCGTTTAGCGTTCTGGTGGCCTTTTGAATTTTTGCGTTTCTTTGAAAATGCTCAAGGTTTTTTCATCTGGCATCCAACGAATTCAGAATCAGCATAAAAAACTGGCCAAGAAAACCGTTGAAAACTATATATCTCTAAAAACAAGGTCACTGGTTGTTAGCTGACTATAATTCATATTTAGAGAATTAAAGGTATGCTTTTTGCCTAGGTATTCTATCGTGTCTTATCACGGGGGGCTGCATTATTTTAAGTGAAACAAGGCGCAGCAGAGTTGGCCTAGTTTGTTCTACGCCAAACTAGTGCCAAAGCGTTACCCACCAAAAAATAGAAAGACCCATGAACGCATATACCTATAGTCACTGTAAATAGGCGCATGTGTATTGAAGTAAAACGAAACGAAACGAAAATAACTTCGGTTACGCGGTACGTACAAAACGGTTTTGTGATATCGGTGAATATAATACAGCAGGAGGAAGCGAACCAATGAAATGCGAGAACCTTCCAAGGTTAGAATTCATAAGGTGCCATTAGTTAGTATTTCTGCACTATATAGTTATAATCCTTAATGTTTGTTAAAATTGTGGTAAATGGTGTTGTCATGATTGTGGTTATTATTATTAGTATTACAGTTGGATTAAATATAGTGGGCATAGTGGAGAGAGGAACGTCTCAGATCTTCTGGTTGGGACTTATGTTGATTCACGAAAAAAGAGGTGGATCTTCTACTCGATCCTACAACTCAATTCTTGAAAACTTAATGTTTTATTTGTGATGAGGTTAACTGGTTCGAAAGTTGTTGTCTCGAGGGTTGAAGATGTTAGTTGAATTGATCGTCCGAGGTTAATGTGAAGGATTGGGATGTAGTTGCAACGGCCGTTGTCGTCTTAGCGGTAGATTATAGTGATTGTGGTGCCAATGGTGTGTTCACCTGAAATATGAATACCACCTTATTTTGTATAATCATTCAACGCTGTTTTCGTTGTATCGTTAATACGTTAATATACAAAACATTCAATCAATTTAAAAAAAACCTATTACGTTCAGAATGAAATTGGAAAACATTTCTTACAATAAATTATTATAGCAATCCAAATGTTATTCCATGATCAACAGAAGTTATCAACGCCACCATTCTTACATTTCACCTTTTGATGCACCGCTTGAGTAGTATTTTCATGCTATTCGTGATGTAAATTACGTTGATAAAGACAATCTTCATGACTCTCTGAATAATTCTTTGTATATGGCGCTACTTCATGTGTCTGAGCAACTACTGCAACTTTGATCTATAATGAACTTACCATTGATCACAAGGACTGAGTCCATCGTATAACATCTTCCAGACCTGTACCGACAATAGTCGGAGATTGCGTCCGTCCTCGGGCGTTCATTTTGAGTTCCAATAACGTCCAAAAATAGTATTGAATTCCTGTCAAGGCCTAAGGCAAAAGGAATTCAGCCGGAGCCAATCATACAAACCATTCCGCTTTTGAGTTGTCAGGTCGTATTCGCGAATAAATCCTTGCGGGCGTTTTTCCGTGTAGTACAGCTTGCGTTCTGCATTAATGAGAAGTTAACTTTTAATCAAATTTTGAATGGGTACGCATGTGCCCTTTACATTGTTGGCCGTGTTTGCGTTTTTTGAAAAGCCGTTAGCCAGGCAGCAGTTGTCAGCTCCTGCGATATTTTTGGCAACTTTGATTTTGTCACTTTTCATGTGTACCAAGGCATAACAGGGAAAGCGCTTTCAACTTGTTGCCGGAAATTTTTCACAGTGTCGTATTTCGTGTTCGGTTCCGTCACCACCGCTGGGGACAGCTTTTTTTCAAAATGGCTGCCAAAATCATAGAAAAATCTGAATAAAAGCTAGGCTGTTTACCACAAATATCTCCTAAAGGGGTCAGGTTCTGGATGAAACTTGGCCCAAGTTACCCGCTGCATTTTTTGTTAAAACCAAAACATAGTGTTTAGGAATTACATAGAGGGTCGTTGTTTTTCAAAATGGCCGCCAAATCCTCGAAAATTCCTGAAAGCACAGAGTTGGTTTACCAAAAGACCATCTAATAGTGTGTGGGGTTCGATATAGTTTTGGCCAGGTGATCTCAAAATGTTTTTTAAAATAAAACAGTGTTTTCAAAGAATATTGGATGGTGGTTTGGCTTTCCAAATGGCCGCCAAAAAAAAATCGTTTTAAAAAACACACATTAAAAAAAATAAAAAAAATAAAGGTGTTATTTTTTATTTATTTATTGATTTTTTTGTTATTTTCTGATTACTTTTTGCCAGGATCCCTTGGGAATGTTTTTTAAATAATAATATATGTTTGTTAAAGGACGATGGAGGGCGCCTTTTCAAACAAATTTACAGAAACTTCCTAAATCATAGTCAGTGTTTAATGGGGATGATGGCCCTTTCATACAGACTGTTGCAAGTGCAAAATGGACAGAAATATGCGCGAGTCCTCAAAGCAAACAACAAGATATGTATTTTACTCCTGAGATGATTGACCAACCTTGTAAATATAGTTGTAAGAGATGGAACAGTAAATATGGTTGGTTGGTTCGCGCCTGTCATGACTGACATGTCGTTACCTCAGAGATGCGATGCCAGAGATAACGATCTTCAGCAAGAGAATAGCATATTCGAGAGGGTGTCCTGTTACAGCCTTGAATTGGTCCCACCACGAGCTCTTGGTCTCCGCCTTTTTTTATACCTTTCAACCAGTCTGTTGCAGAATCACCTCTCCAATTGTTTTGCCACCACGCCTTGATACATGACCAAAATAATCTTGATGCAATGTCTGAACAAGGTGTTTTTTTGTCACCCAATCTCCTGAAGAACACGGGAGTTTGTCCTCTTCTCGTTCCATAGGATGCGAAGTATACGCCTCCAACCCCATATTTCCAATATGGTACGGTCTGCTTGGTTGAGGGTCCTTTACGCACTCGCGTGGTGGCTATTTGAAAAACCGAGGCTTGGACTGAAGAGTTGTTTTGTTTTTTGTAGTTATGAGGGAATTCCTCTGTCAGCCCAGATCTTTGGATAGATTGACCATTGCTGAATCTTGCCTTGCCAACCGATCCGGATCCTCACTGCATAGCCCCCCGCCTTGTAATCAAGAATCCAAGAAAGTTTAATTGATAGACAAATTCAACCTCCTTTCCATCAACCATAAGGCCCTGCCTGCTTTCAGGACCAATCGCCAACCACTTAGTCTTGTGGTTGCTGGTCACACATGTATATAGCTGCACTTGTTTGCACATCAAAGCAAGCAGCAAAAAAATAGAAGTACATTAACACATAAGAACGCTTTGTTAAGAAAGCTTATGCCAAGATGTCCCCCCTATATTTGCATATGGGTAACCCAGAGCAAAAGGCGGAGAGAGCTGAATGGCCCGATTGCTTGCTTGGCAAGTGTGAACAGTGCGACTAGAAACGTTTCAAAGAGATTATAACAGGCGATGAAACCTGGATACAAGTTCACGATCTCACTTAAAGGAGACAAACAAACTTTGGGTTTTTATAAAGATGAAATATCCCCAATCACTGCAATCAGCCACCAATACCTAGTTTTTGTATACAATATTTGTGACGGATATGGTATTGTTGCAAAAATTAAAATCTACAATATTTTTAGTTATATTTAAGGGACACAGGTCCTCGAATAGAGCGTCAAAGATGGGAATGGCCGCAGATTTTCCTGTATCATGGGTCAACTGTTTCAACACATATATAGATCTGCTCTTGTAAGAGACTGTTGAAAGCTCATTGATCCTCATATCTTGCCGCGTCCCCTTTACCTCCACCATGCAACCATGTGGATTCTAGCTGGTTCCGAGACTAAAAGCGATCTGCAGGACAATTGATATATAGCCGAAGCGCGGGGGGGGTTGGGGCCGATATCGAAGTGCCATTCATCATTGCTGAGATGAATACCTGAAAAAGACTTCACAGCAGCCTGTAGAGCGTGTGCTTTAGCCCTATCTCTACTACACTTGTAGGGCCCCCAAAAACCTCTTTGGATGGCCAATTAGAAATTATAAATAAGGGCCAGAAAATTAGTCACTGCACACTGCACTTGGGCTACAATGAAGAAAAGGTCTGCACCAGTGGAATACCTACATACAGTTTTCATCTTTAGGTACTTATGCGTATGGCATACAATACCAGTGAGGGTTGTGTTCTAATTATCAGAAAGCGGTTGTTTTCTTCCCACAGGTACTTGTTGCATATTCATATGCAAATATTCATATTTGTATTATAAAGGACGCAAATCAGATGGGTATTTTGGTAAACAATATGCTCTTAAAGAATTTTTATGATTTTGGGGCCATTTTGAAAAAACCCTCCATCATTTCTGAACAACATGGTTTTTGTTTTAAAATAATTCTATAGCGGTCACTTGACCAAAAGTATTCAGAAAGTGACCCTATTAGACCCTATGACCCGGTAAACAATGGAGTAAACAATAGCTTTTATTCGATTTTTAAGGATTTTGGCGGTCATTTTGAAAAAAAAAGCGCCCCCCCAGGTGACGAAATACGACACTAAAATTCGGCAAAACAAGTGATAGCGATTCTGTTTTCCTCCTTTTTCTGATGTCCTTGAACACATGAAAGGGAAAAATCAAAAGTTGCCAAAATTATCGCAGTAGTGGATATAGACCGTGTGACATATGCTGCCTATGGTATTTAGATGATCTAGAGGTTAATCAAAGTAAGACTACTTGTTATGATGTATTTCGACCGTTATGGGACGTTCTCAGTAACCAGTAGACGTAACCAGACAACTTTCCGACAACTTCAATAAATCTATTTACTAAACTTGACAACATTGCGACGCTGCATCCTAAACCATAAGACCTCATCAGACCAATGAGGGGCGACATTCATTGAACAAGAACGGAGGACCTCGCTTTAAATTTACCTCTTGCCATGAGACCGGGTCATCAAGAAAACAAACTTAAGATTAGTGTCAAACCAACTTAAAGAGGGACTCCGGGGAACAAAATAAGGAAGGCATAGCAGATCATGGTGTGTTGGACCAAACCAGAAAGTCTGGAGCATCCGAGGATATCGCGATTGTAGGAGTAAATGGTTATGTTCATCATTTAGTTGGCTGCTGCTGGCTCTGCTGTCAGCCCAGGGATAGTGACATCATTCATTAGTGGTGTTTGACATGCTTTTTGAAAAGAATGCAGACATTCACACATTGACTAATTGATTCAAGAGTGCAAGGACCTATGGCAACTCAGCCTGAGTTCATGGATGTAAAATTATGATTAAACGTTTGGATCGAGTGTTCCACTATGAACTAGACCAGTCCGAGATAAAAGCGTTGACGTACTTCCTTCCCTCCTTCAATAGGAAGCACATAAACGGAGTTTACATATAAAATACCATATTTCAGCTACCAATGAGAGTTTTATACTAGGTCAAATACATTGTTAATTTAAATTGTTAAAATCACTAAGTTTGTGAAAATTTCACATATTACAACAGGAATTCCTACAACATTATATCATAAACCACAAAGGTCAGAGAACGGTCGAGGGGTGCAGGTAAAGGAAACCGTCTCTGATGTCTAGGATACTCGCAAAGCAGGCAAAACTGTGAGTGGACTTAACAACCAGCTACTTATATTAGCCGTGAGGCCATTATTAGATGGTAAAACAAGACAAGTAGAAAAACACAAGTACCTTTCCTTTAATTCATACACAAATCATGAAAAAGTGTCAAGTGGTTCCTAATAACATTGCTAAAGTTCTGTATACACAATGGATCGTCCCTCAAAGGTTACAAATAATCATAAAGTTCACTCGGCGTCAAGTAGGATAAATCAGGAATGGTGCCTGATATCAAGCTGTAATTACCAATCCTAAGAGGCGCTCTGCAGACGTAAGCAAGGTTAGAGTCATAAAGCGGGACATGAGGAGTTTTCCAGAAAGAAGCGCCCCCAGTTTTGTCGAACCCCGGTTTTTTTGCATATTTGGAATGCTTACCAATGTAAAGCTTCACACCTGAAAGTAAATTAGCCGAATACGTCGTATTTATGTAATAAGATGATGATTTAGTACTTTCTGTCGTGACACTACAGAAAGTCATAAGCACGGTTTTCGACTGGGACGTGGAGATAGCAGGCAAGTTCAAAACAAAGTTTGCGGTTTTCTTTCGTACTTGGGTTTCAATAAACCTTCGAAACGTTCTCGGTAGGAGTTCTACGACCGATCCAGTGAAACATTGAGAGAAATGCGTATCCTCAAAAATCTCCTTCCCTTTAAGGTCCAATTGTAGCGCATGTCGCCGACATGACTCCGTTAGCAGGGTTGCGGTTGACTAATAGGGATGTTGCGGAGAAACGCCAACCGCCTAGTCCCCGCCTTAAGTATCCATTGTGTATGTTCTAGTTAGCGCTTATAGACGTTTAACTCCGAGGCGAAAAACATCGCGTGTTGGCGCAGTTTATTGTGGATGATAGAAACCCAATGTATTGAAACATTATTCCGCGTCCTGGTGTGACTTTTCGGGGGAATTGGCCGGATAGTCTGCGGTAGGCCATTAGACCTTGTAAAAGAGTTTGCGAAAAAATGTTTGGATGATTATAGGCAATATAATCTGTACTCAAGCAGATTGTAATCATAATGATGCAAATTTGTCATCTGAGCATTTTGCGGTAGGGAAAGGGGTCAATTGGCAGGGGTAAAATTTGGTTCATACAGAGGTTAAAGGGGGTATTAAGACATGCTCATCTCGTCCTAAGGATGAAAAAGGTATAATTTGCAATATCTACAATCTTATGTATTGCACGAAAAGGCCAAAAACTGTTAAAAACGTAATCATGGGGGTAAAGATCCGCTTGTTTCAATCTGATTTCAATCGCCTGATGAGAATGTATTACAAGGTAAATACATTTACTTTGGTATCCAAAAGGCCCTTTTTTCCCAAAGGGACTTAGCACAGGTAATTGAGTACTGATCCACCATAGACCCTGTGGGGCTTAACACTATTTCCTCTTGATTAAACTCCAAAAAGTCAAACAAAATGTATTTTACATTAAATCCAACTCATTGAAGAATGTGAGCCCATGTTAGAAGGATTCTGTGCATTCTAAAATTAGCCCAGAATGAACTTTAACAAATTTTAAGCCCATTGTGTTAAAAGTAATTGTCCTAGGTATAGCAAACCATACCTTTTTAATCCATAGGACTTCACACGAGTGGGTTCAGTAACAATCTGTGTGAGCTGATTATTAAACTTATAAGTTAATGCCGTCAAATAATATAAATTAAATCACATAAATGAATTATTCTCAAAATTAATTCCTGCGCAAATACTATCAAATGTATTAAAGGTACAACACACCCAAAATTGGTTTAGGCCTTCTTTGGTTTCAACTCGACCCACAGAATCAAGTATTTGTATGAGTGAATTATTTTCATTAAATAACAAAGTTACCAGAATTAAATATGCCTGATCAGTTATTCCCTAGAAACTTATTATAACCCCAGACATGGTTACTTTACTATTCACTCATATTTATATGGACCAATATTCACTAAAACATCAAGACAGCATTTTCTACCAACAACTTTAGGGCGTACATCTTGATTGCGCCAGGCCGTAATCAGTTTTTCTGCTGGATCGTTCTTGCAAGTGAACAGCGCGTTTTCATGCCAAGCTTAGCATTGCAATTTACGGATTTACAAGAAGATTAGGGCTGGAGCGCAAGGAGGGTTGGTAGTTCGTGAGACAACTCCTCGTTGTGAAGGCTGTAGCAGCAAATGACTGTTGTTCAGGATTTACCCATCAGCTCTTGTGGGAGAGCGTGGCCTAGCGCTTAGGGTGCTTGCCGTGGCGCAACTTTACCCAAAAATCCGGATTCGAATCCGGTGGGGTAACTTGCGGGATTATTCGGGTGCTCAATTTTGGATTTAATCTGTATACGAGCTATACAGAAGAACGCTCTACTCCATGGTTCACTTGAATTGGGCAAATGAATCATACAAGCATCCCGTCCTTCGCAGGGAACGTTAAGACGTCGTCCCGTGTACAGAGAGTCAAACTGTACATTGCCACATCGCAGTCTGTCGAATAAGAGTAGGGGTAAACCCCTGACCGTTTCCCAATCCGCCCAGTCTACACGTGGGACCATGTTAGGAGCGTCGTATCATGGATATACGCGCGCGGATCAGCTGAATAAATCCTGGACCACCAAAGCCCCTTCCCAATACTTGTGGACACGCTAAGAAGAAGAAGCTTAAGTCCAGTATTGCGCTCGTTACAGTTTTAACACGGTTGATACATGCTTAGAGCCTTTGGTGATAAAAAAAGGCACCCTCCAGCAGCGGCTATTCGCCTGGAGATTCTCATGTATTAGAGATTCCCTGTGCACAATGCCGGGTTCTTGATGTCGATGATAATCAATATCATACAGTGTGCTTCATGTACGAGCCCTTCTTTTCTTGGCTGTTGGGATAGTGTCTGGGACGTTATAATTATGCGCTGATGATAAGAGTAACGGGTTAAGTCTACACGTTTCCCACGCATTTGTTTGGCTAAATGTTACTGTAACCCCTTCAATATTTCCTATTGCCACTTGTAAAGACTGACTCAGAGCTTTCGAAATATAATGTTTTGTGTAATAATTAAAAATAGGCAACTAGTACTAAAGATAGTAACCTAAAATGACCAATTCCAAGTTTGAGATGAATCCGATCTTTCGTTTTGATGCAGTAACATTAATGTACAGTATTATGTGCCATCGATACCGTGATCAAAAATTCCGGATCCGAAATTTTATAAGGGACCAAATCGATACTCAACCGGCAGGGCGTTTTCCGTTCTTTCTCCCGGTTTCCAGGCGGTTCATTTATCCGCTCATCTCTGAATCATTTAATAAAATCCGATTAAGTAATTCAGCAAACTCAATGATTAATTGAACCGCGCGAACCGGGCAGAACCGGAAAACGCCCGCCAGTGCAGTTTGAGTATTGAATTCGTCCCTAACAAAGTTGTGTTTTTTTATAGAAAGAACTTCGATTTGAGCTATAGCTATTCACACAAGTGACTAGTCATGGACAAAATTATGTAATTGGCAAAAAACAACGATTCTTTGAAAATTAGTTCGCCCTCATCGGAAATCTCTGATTCAGTCTTTATCTCCATTCAAAGGAACATCCTGATTAAACCTACGCAAACTACTTCGATTTATTTTTTGTTAGATTTAAGACTACATTTATCAACACAAATTATCACACTACATATTGTTTCTGAACCTGATCAACATTAATAGAATTTAATCCATACGAAGTGTAAAAAGAGGAGACGATACAGTTATCAATACAGTCAGAAAATTATACACAAACACGATTTATCTGGGAATGTGTGCCAACTTTGTTTACATCAATCTTCATCATCTCTCAAAGAGTGCACAGTCTCAGGCTTAAAAGTCGTACCATGCGCGCATATGATGATTTGGGTTCCCTCATACAATATAACGCCAACATGCGACGTTTCTTCTCCCCATTAGTTATACGTAAAGTTATCCTTTAAAGCCACTCCACCGTCTTTTTTTTCCAAATTTAAATTCCTTTTTTGTCTATCCATCCCTGCGGTAGGTCTGAGCATGTTAACGTCCTTTAATCACTAGTTTCTTTGTGAAAAAAAACAGACTACTAAACATTTTTGAAAGCGGTCCTGAGATGCCATTTACGACTGTTTCTAAACCTTAAAAAAATCGGATCCCGACTTTAGTAGTTAAACAAACATAAAAATAATCATATCTTGACAAAACACGGCGTGTAAACCAGCCACTTACAGGGGTCTTACTACAACAATTGCCAAAACAACAGTGCAAAAAAATCGACTTCGATGAAAAGAACAAATAGGGAGCGCGATTTGTTTAACAATCGTGAAACATCGTGATAGGGGCTTTACGGAAAAACCTGTGAAGGGTTTCCGAATTCATAAGGGTGTCAGAAAAAAAGTGTGTCAGCTAGGTAGGTACGGAAAACTCCCTTATACGTACGGCGAATGCGCGGTAACTAAAACGAAACAATGGAGACGTCAGGGTGTATTCCCCAGTTCATGCATATGCTTATGTGATAAAGAAAGCTTGCAGATTTTTTTTGATAAAGCAATTTTACTTACGTCCCTAGAGGACATGACTAAGCAAACTGACGATCACCGCAAAAAATGGAGGTAGCGGTAGTCGCAGTGTTAGATCTAGGAGGACTTTTCCCCGTAAACACAAGGCAGGGGTCCGCTCCGTGATTATGAAAAAGTGGCAAAAAATGGCATTAGGGTTTTTAGGGTTTTTAGGTTTCGGTAGATAAGATTAAATAATTTAATCTAATCTCCCAAATTGTCACAGAATATCAAAAAAAATCCAACATGAGAACATAAATAAATTAGATGAGGCACGGTTTAAATACAAATTCAAAATTCAACCATTTAAAGATTCAGTTCATACTCAAAAAATGCCTCGCGGTACCGACATAAAGTTAAATTAATTTAACTGGATTTGCCGGGAGTGAGATCAGTTGCGGTAGAATATGATTGTATCGGCAATGCAATATACGGTGCAGAGAGGTATAAATAAAATTGATATAGTTTTAATTAAATTTTGACAAATTTTGATTGGACATTGGCTGAAAATGATCAATTTGAAAAAAAAACAATTATTCTGATATGTAAAGGAAAATTCAATAGATATATGAACATTACAGCGAACAGAGAGCATACATGAATACAGATTACCAATACTGCATCATAGCAAAACTATAGAGTCAAATGTTAGATGTGTTTTATATATGTTCATGTAGTTGTTTAGACTTATATGTAAAAGCCTCCTTAAACAATTGAAGTATTTGAATCCATTGAAAGGAAGCAAAAAAAAAAAAAAAAAACCAAAAAAAGGTAGATTTAATATGGTGCTAATCTTCCCAGATACCAGGACGATACAAATTGACCTTGTAAGTTATGGCAGGGCGAGTCAAAAAAAAATGACCCTGATTGTGCTGCCATTTTAACTTTTAAATACTATATTTCTAAATATGTGGTAAAATCGGAGAGGTTATCTTCATTATCTTTATTTTGCTGCAAGATAATCCAATCGGTTAACGTATAGGCCGAGCTACAGTCGTTTATATCAAGTAGTCAGATTTTTCCTTATCTAGGGATAACCAATTTGAATGCAACAGCGGCCAACTAAGGAAATGAATCCCCAAAATGATGATAAGGGTATGTCTATGTTTAGGTCAAATAAAAGTGGGATCTTAAGGTATAAAAGTAAGTGCTAATGACTAAGTTGTCTTTGAAATACACACACTGGCCAAAGTTTTGAATATGCAGAAAACGAAATTCATAACACCAATTGATTTCAAACAGTATACCATGGTATTCTTGACCACACAATACGTATTAAATTCCAAAGTTGGGTTTCATACAGAGCTATTCCCCAGAATCCAAGATGGTGACAAAACTTTGAAGTTGATTGTTATGTTCCATAAATATGGCAAGATTAAAGAACAGGCGAACGATAAACTTTACGATTGCATCCAGAAGGAATACAGAAACCGAAACAAAAGAAATGGCTTCAAAAACAGGCCGCTTAAGAATGTACGGTGTCATTAGGGTTACTTTAAATGTTAGGGAGAAAATCATGTGATTATGTGGACCGGAAATGGCAGCACATCCCAAGCGTCCCTTTTAACTGAATTAATTCCACTTTTGAAAAAATTACGGAAGCGGACCCTGTCTGGGTTAGGGGGAATGCCACAAGAAAGATAACTCTAGTGAGATCCCTTTTTGGCGGTGATCATCAGATTTTCCTCTAGGGACGTTAGGGATATAGATGTGGGCATCCATATTGAGATGTCAAGATGCTCCTTTTCAAGTGCTTCTGAAAATTGAAAACAATTTGTTCAATGTTTTTATTTTTGCTCCCAATTTGTATTTATTTTAACTGATTCTTCTTTGCTTTTTGAGCAATATGCTAATTTGATGAGGCAGACATCTTGATTTGACAGAAACAACACGAAGTAAATTAGGTGTTACAGGTCATATTTTAGTGCTTAAAAAATACTCAAGAAGCTTGCACGGGACACCATGTATGAATTTTGCGAAAATCATATTTATTATTGTCACAGTAAATTGGCAGCCATATTGGCCGCCATATTGAATTTGAAGCACCTTTTTGAACAAGTATCAGCTTTTTCCTTAATCTAGAGATTCCAATTTGAATGCACAGCGGCAATAAGGAAAGGAATCCCCAAATGATGATAGGGTATGTCTAGGTTATGTCAAATAAAGTGCGGGATCTTAGAAGGTATAAACAAGTTAAGTGAGAATGCTAAGTTTCTTTGATAATACAAACACATGCCACAAAGGTTTTGCAATATGCAGACAAACGAAATTCGAGTAATCACCAATTGATTTCAAATTATACATGGATTCTTGACCACACATACGTATTAAATTCCAAAGTTGTGGTTTCATACAGATTGCTCTTCCCCAGGAATCCAGAGGTGACAACAAAAACTTTGAATTTGATTGTTTGTCCATAATATGGCAGATTCAAGGAACAGCGAACGATAATTTGCCGATTCCACTCCAGAAGGATACGGACACAGAAACAAAAGAAAGGGCTTCAAAACAGCAGCTTAATGAATTTTACGGATTCATTATGGTTTACTTTAAATGGTTATGCGGAGAAATAATAGTGATTTATGTGGACCGGAAATGGCAGCCACATCCCCAAGGTCCCTTAATTGATTAATTCCACTTTTGAATAAATCACGGAGCGGTCCCTGCTTGGGTTAGGGGAATTGCCACAAGAAAGATACTCTAGCTAGCCCCTTTTTTTGCGGTGATCATAAGATTTTCCTCTAGGGACGTTAGGGAGAATAGATGTGGCTCCATATGGATGTCAAGATGGCGCCTTTTCATGCCTCTGAAAATTGAAAACAATTTTGTTCAATGTTTTTCTTTTGCTCCAATTGGTTTTATTTAAAGGATCTTCTTTGACGGTTTTGAGCAATTGCTAATTTGATTGAGGCAGCAATCTTTGAGTGGACAGAAATCAACACAGAAATTTAATTAGGTGTTACAGGTAATATTTTAGTGGCTTAAACTACTCAAGACTGTTGCCCAGGACACCATGTATGAATTTTGCGGCAAATCATAGTTTTAACTTCTGTACACAGTAAAATTGGCAAGCATATTGGCGCCATATGAATTGAAGCACCTTATTGGTACAAAAACAGTTTTATATGGTTTTTTCAATAATTCCAATAATGTATATTCATTATAATGTTGGTAAATCACACCCCTGGTGATTTTAAGGGTGACGATATGTGTGATTTTGTACTTGGAATGGCGTTTTGCCTATTTGGCGCCAGCTGGATTTACCAAAACTTAAGTCTGTTTGGCAAAATGGCAACATGGTTTGTTAAGGTCTTACCTCAAAAAAGAGACACAATTATGTGTAAAAATGTTAACAAAAAAAATCTAGCGAATTACACGCAGTTACATAAAGTGTGTTGAATATCAGCAAACCTCCCGATTTCCGGATCACCCGCATCAAATGAAGGAGCTGAGCGAAGTGTACAAGAGCCCAAGCGTTTATTGGAACGATTTTAGGCCAAGATAGCAGATTGGTATTGGTGTACCGGAATACCCATACTCTCAGCAAAGAAAACACAGCAGAGCCTATCTCAAAGCAGGCCCGAAACACGAGCTAACACGATTGACACTAAGAATTAGTGACACTCTTGAAACTATCATTTAACAGGTGAAAAGGCAAGCGAATTGAGCCTTCTGGGGGCGTAACTATTTTTGTCAGTTTCGTGACAGGGGACCCTTGCGTAGGTAAGCAAACTTCCGTGTGAAGAAACTCGGGCATCCGGCGGTGATTATAGAACGTCTGGGACTGGCATATTATCGTTTAGTGTGTGGTAAATTCCGTTATCTTCATATTAATTAATCATATTTATGGTGGCTCTCCGGTCGCAGATACTCCTGCACGGTCAGGGGGAAAAAAAACGGGGGGGGGGGGGGGGAGGAAAAAAAAAGCAGGAAGAAAGAAAGAAAAAATGCAAAGGTATATGGTCTCAGAATATAACCCCATCAATTATTCTAGCCAAGTTCCACGGTAATCAGATCGAACACGTTGAAATGTTAAAGAATATTAGCTAAACCAATCACGCGAATCAGTTTTGATATTATTTGATCTTTGAACTTTAATCTGTAATGTAAAAGACGCCATTGTGCGACCCATCAATCACTATCCAATTATTATATAGGGCCAACGCACAAATGAGAACAACTTTACGGCAGTTTAAACTCATTTGACCTGGTGGTCCACATTGACGTGTTGATGTGTATCCAAAGAATCTTTATAACCGTTCTTGATATAGTCCATAATCTCTGCCTACCCAACAATTAATTTGTATCCAAATTAATTAGGCTTAAAGGTGCAAATAAGATTTTTTATAGAGTATGATAAAATGTCCCCCATGTACTGTGGGATTTGTGTTGTGTATCGTATTTTGGGGCCGGGTTTGGTCATGCTGTGACTAACAGCGAGGGCGAGCGGTCTAAGGCGCTGACCCGTTGGCAGAGGATTAGACGCTCAAGCGGCCTGGGTTCAGAAGCCCGCGAGAAGTCGGGTTATGGTCAACTAAAGAGTTCATATTCTTACGATCGTAAATGCATGAATCGCGAAATATTTTTTTTTTTTTTTTTTTTTGTTTTTTTTTTTTTTTGTTGTTATTGATTCTCTCGCTCCACCTATTGTGTAAAATTTGCAGTATTGATTGGAAAATCATCAGTAAAGCCAAATCCTCATATGGAATTAAAAGTAAACCGATTATTCCTTGATATTGTTGAGGAACATGCATTGTATCAAAATGTTCATGAGCCAACTCGGTTAGATAACATCCTCGACCTTCTCTTAACAACTTACCCTGATATTGTTAGAAAATAATTTGCAAGTCTCCCAGGAATGAGTGACCTTCTGTTATAACGGGAGAGATCAGTGTAAATCCGAGGAGGCAAAAAAAGAAAAATTATATCTTTTTGTATTTTGAAATTTAAGAAACAGGGATATCACAAAACTAAAGTGAAGCACGTACATTAAAGAACTTTGTCAACGATGAAAGCGTGGGACTCAAAATAAAACAAATGAAAATTTGGAAGATTTCAAATATGCAAGAATAGTTGAAAAATAAGTTCCTCAGAAAACAATTAGGGACAAATGGGATGTCCCCTGGATGACTCCTACTATCAAAAGACCTCATAGAAAAAAAACAAATGGCATAAAGCTTCTAAGAAATATGGTACTATTGAAAACCACAACAGGTTCAAAAAGCCTCAGAACGCAAGTACGCGCGAGAGGCATCATCAAAAAACTGGGACTTAATGGGTCTTTTGGATGTAGCAAATAAATCAGGCGAAACTGGTGATAGCAACAGTGGTAACTTTGGTGTTGGTAAGAAGTTTTGGAGCTACATCAGGTCTTAAGACACAACGGTTCAGGTGTGATACACTATTTATGACAATTCACGAGGTGCATGATGCCAGGGTAAAGCTGAAGCTTTATGTAACCAATACTCTAGTGTATTTACTGACGAGAATGTAACTAAGTATTCCACTATAGTGGTGACTCCTAGCAACAATGATGACATCGACATGTGTTGATGGTGTAAAAAAAATTCTAAAAAACATCAATGTTAAAAAAGCACGTGGGCCAGATGGAGGGCCATCTCAAATTTTGAGAGGAACCGTAGTGAAGAACTCTCACATGTAATATCAAAGATATTTTCCCAATCCATTAATCGGGGAGCTACACAAGAATGGTGACAGCCAACATACGGCTAGATTCAAAAGGTTGATAAAAAATGTAATCCAGCAAATACAGACCGGTTTCACTAACGTTCTGTCACGTGTAAATACTTGAACATATTGTTTTAAAAAACACATAATGAATCATCTGGAAAAGTATTGATCTGTCTTATTCCAGACACGGTTTCGTTCCAATCAGTCCTGTGAATCGCAGCGTTTATCACACATCGAGGATCTGGCCCGAAATCTCGACCACGGACTTCAGCCAGACACTCTATATTAGATTTTCTAGAAGACATTGACACGGTACCCCCACCAGGACTGATTAGAGCTTGAACATTAGGATAGTGGTAACACCTTGAAAGGGATACCAATGGTTAAATGCTAGGACTCAGCAAGTTGTCGTTGAGGAGAAAACTAAGCGTGCAGTAAAAATCTGGCGTCCGCAGGGAACCGTCCTTGGTCCACTCATGTTTCTATTTATATTAACAACATAGATGCTCATCTGGATAAGGACACGAATATAAGACTATTTGCAGACGACTGCTTAGTCTACCGCGTCATGCGATCACAAACGACACAGCATCGCTGCAAAAGGACCTCGGACACACTTACAAATTGGTCTTCGAGTGGCAGATGTCCTTTAAACCTCAAAGTGACAAAATTGATCGCATCACCACCAAACGGAACCCATAGAACACGCTACCAAGGCAGGGACACACTGGGAAAACGTCAAAAATCACCCGTATCTAGGCGTCGAATTGTCGCACAACCTTAAATGGACTGAACATCTCAACAGTATCTCAGCCAAGCCAAACAGGGCCCTATGGTCATCCGACGGAAATCTTCGGAGATGTCCAGCATCTGGGAAGCAACCCATGTGCTTCGACATTAGTGACACCAATTATGGACTATAAAGTGTTGTCTGGGATCCACATACGAACTCGGTAATCCAACAACTCGAAGCGATCAAAGACGAAGCAGCACGATTTGTACTAACAAATACAAAAGAACAGAGGGCTCAGTTAAAGACATAATGAGGTTTAAAGGA
Organism: Ophioderma brevispina; assembly: GCA_023653785.1. Classification (NCBI taxonomy): domain Eukaryota; kingdom Metazoa; phylum Echinodermata; class Ophiuroidea; order Amphilepidida; family Ophiodermatidae; genus Ophioderma; species Ophioderma brevispina. Next base: position 36,366 of record JAMKCH010028721.1, on the reverse strand, counting down.
GGATGGCACGAATTTAAGGATATGAAGCTTTCCTCTTGGATAGACTGGCCTACTTCCAAAACCCATCTGTAAAGTTCACCCCCATATTTCAATTCCGTTTTGATGCGAGAGGCTAAAACGTGATTTGTAAGCCCCATAGAAACTGTGAAAACTTAATATGTCGAACAAAATGGGGCACATTTTCACTCATACCTTCCAAACCAAACATCTTTGGCTCTAAGATTTCATAGGGGTAAATGAGAAAAATAGTAGCTTTCTTCCAAATGTTGCCATTCCGGTAAATCTGGGGCTTCTGTGGACGGAGGCTATTGCGATCGGGCCATGGACCTTTAAGATCATCATCAGGAAATTGCGATGCCAATGCCGGTGATTATATCAACGCCAACCAGTTTCGATAATCGCCAATACCATCCAGTCAAATTTTCGGGGGGGTCATGAATGGCAAACACCAACTATAAATTCAGCTTTTATCCCGGACATTTTAGATTGGAAAACGGGTTTACAATCATCTCTCCTTGATTAAGTACCATTGAAGTCAATTCAAATCTGCTTGAGCAATATGTAATTTTTCTGTACTGTGTGCTTGACCGACCGGTGTCAGCGTCATCTTTTCCGATTAGTTATGCCTCGGTCGAGTACGAGTATTCATGTAGATGGTAGATGTAGATGCAATGGGTGTCCTTGCGGCCTCTGGTTGCTGAGAGTATGTAAAGCTGTTGCCCGTGTATCGGGGTTATACTGAGCACATAAAAAATGCAGACTATCGAAAAGAGTAGGGGGACCACCCTGAAACGGAGTGTCCTAGCTACCATAGCAACATGGTACGGAAAAACCGTGACCTTGTAGACGAGGCCATTTGGGTACAGGGCTGAAACACATGATGCATACAGCAATCATGGAGGACACACAAATAGGGCAGGATGGGTGGTAGGACACTCAGCACACTCACACGGGATACTGTATTATATGAAACCGGGTCTGTTACCTGCACACATTACTCTAAGCCCAGGGTCCCATTGCAACACGCACAGGCCAGCGTGGGCCTAGGCCGCTACGCATGAAAACATTTTGAAGCTCGTCAACAGTGGACGGATACCAATGGTGATGATTGACAACAGATGGGGGAGGGTTAGATCAACGCCTCCCAATCCCTTGCGCTGCAGCTGATAATACACCTACAATTACGTTTACGTACGACTTTGTCGGCAAACGAATGATTACTTACTGATTCGTCAATAGTTATTGCCATGGATCGCTATTCCGGTTAGATATATGGATTACGCTAGAGTATCAAGTGACATTTTCTGTATTGTCACGATCGGGCCACCCAGTTTCCATCTCTCGGTCCAGTACAAAACTCTGAAGAAAAGAAAACAATCCATGAGAGCTTATGTAATTTTACAAGTGTCCAATGCAATGTAACTCAAATAAACAAACATGATCAAGACTGGTTCCCGAAAATGGCGAACAAATCATCGATGGATTCGATATTTTTACGTGGGTGATTCTACTTTTTACAGAAAATACTACGCTAAGGCCAAGCCCCTGCTCGTCTATGACGCTTTGTACGTGAGTTTGGTGAACTAACTTTCACCTTGTGTTATGAGAAATAAGCCATTAAACACCTCCTACTTTTTCGTAAATTCGAAGTTGAAGTCTGCTACTTGCACACAATGGCCAAAAGTATTGCAACATCAGAAAAAGCAATTAATTCCAAAAATGACTTAAAAGTGTACCAGGAGTTCCCGACAACATTACGTAAATCATGCCAAGAGATGCCGTTTTCCAGAATCAAGTAGTGCGAAAAGATCAATTGATTGTCATGATCCCTATATGGCGGGTTATAGGAGCTGCGTTAATGATGACTTGACGATTGTACTCCAGAAGAAATACGCTACAGGAACGTCAAACACGCTGCAAAGTAGTCGCTAAATGAACTTATGGGTTTGTCAGGTTCTGCTGTAAGTTAGGGCAAAAAAAAACGTGTGGTTGTATGGACCGAAATGAGAGAATGCCATAAAAGATGGAAGCGCGTCATCACATGGGACTTCAGGAAATTTAATGGCAAGAAAGAGGTCACGTGATAACTTGAAAACAACTTTTAAATCACACCGTTGACATTGTGCTGGTTGTCATGCATGTGAAATGTGTAATTAGACATGATTTACGGAAAACCACGTTGATTTATAATTCGAATTGCATTTCCAGTTGTCTCCATTTTCCGATTTTTCGAAGACCGCTGTCTTGCATTGACTTTATCTCATTTACGGTCCCCACAACCACTATACATTTTATCCCATAAAAACATTAGGGTATCCCCTAATGAACTAGTACAATTCATTAAGCGGCTGCTTTGAAGCCATATTTTGGTTTCTGGTCTGTATTCCTTCTAGGTGCAATCGGCAAGTTATCATTCGCTGTCTTTAATCTGCTATTTGGGAAACATGACATCATTATCAAAGTTTTTCCACCCTCTTGGGTTCTGGCGGAAGGCGGCCTGTTGAAAACAAACTTGCATTAATACGTATTTATGTCAACAATTCACGCGTATAATTTGAAATCGGTTGGTGATTATGCAATTCGTTTTCTAATGTTGCAATACTTTTGGACAGTGTGTGTATTCGATTGGGGGGGGGGGGGGGGGTTTTAATCTGCCAGTTCTCAGTATAGAGGGATCGCCATTTGAAAAAAAGGACTTCAGAAGAGAGGATGTGTTTGTGCTGTGCGCAGACACAGACATAGATAAGCGTTGAATCTGTATGCTTAATCAGTCGTCATGTTGTAAAATATTATTTTTAGTTTCTTTTAAACAGCCTCTAAATTTTGGTCTACTTTGTGGAGAGAATCATGACTCCTTTATTCCAATTTTAGCATTATGATTAGTTTTCAACAATGAGGAAAGTATCTGCTGCTAAATTAATAATATCACATTTTTAAATTGCCAAAAAAGTAAAAAATCCCATTTTGAGAAATCATGGGAGCCTGTGCTTCAGTTAGTGGTGTGTTATGACACCCGAACAGTGGAGAATCGAATGGCTGGTATGCCCGACTCTAATCGGGGTATGGGATATTTATAATTAAGGTTTTTCAAGGACGATTTATCGAATGTGCAGGATTCCATTTCGCGCTTATATGTGAATGACGCATATCATGGTTTAGTTTCACGGAAGTTCACTTTGAATTTCATTTGGGGGGCAGCAGCAATAACCTAATCCATGAGCATATAGCAATTTATGCGATTTATTGGCAATAACCAGTGTGAATAGCCGGGTCCTTAGCCACTCGTGCTTTCATGTATGCCAATGCATGTAATGATACCTCCGAATTCGGCTACCTTGATAAAACGAAAACGGGCACTCATTTTCATTATAAAAGACAATTTTGTGCTTTACAAGATCACTCCCTTCTACCATTTACATGCATGCGTGTTACATATCATAGTAAGGCTATTTCGGCAAAGTTCTTTCCACTCTCTTATCTTATATTACTACCGTATGCATCCCAGGAAAAAACACAAAACGTTCAAAAACGTTTTCCCCAGGTCCTGGTTTGGTTTTTACGTTTTTATACTTTAAAAAAGTTTTTCGTTTGTTTATTTTTTTTCCAATTTTAAAAATACCTTCGGGAACGTTGTCTGTTACGTACTATCAAATAAACCAACCAAATTGATGTATTTGCAACGTTCTTAAAGGTCCCACGGAAAATGAGATGATTAAACCTACTCCAATCTTTGTGGGACATTCATTGCAATAAAACAAGGCCGGAAAATAAAGAATACACTACCAGTGACATCATTGTGAAAACAATTGATTATCCGTCAGTGTAACGAATAGATTCACCAGTCACCTGGATTTTCTATTATCTTGAAAAGTCAATGGTACAACAAATGATGTTATCACCACCAAATTTGAATGGTTCTGGTCCCTCCTTGTAGACTGGACACCATAAATGCCACATCAATTTCTATTTGCATTTCATGGGACCTTTAAAACGTATTTCTGAAACGCTGTAGAACGTTATAAATTGGCTACATTGCAGGACATCTATGTGGTTTTATCTAGACCTCAGAGAACGGTTCAGCTATTTGTAAGGCGCTATTTACTACATAATAGTGTTTTTAGGTTGTTGCAGGTTGATATGTTTAGGTATGTTAGGTATGTTTCTGGACGTTGTAATGTAAAAAACCACATTGTTGCGTTATTTTGCGGCCTTCTAAAACGTGTTTTATAAGGAATATATATATTTGGCGAGGTTTAACTACGCTTATTAATTTGGTTATACAATATCCGTTTCCTGTTGGTTTTAGTAGACCTAAAAGAAGCGGTTCCAGAGATTCTTGATGCATTGTACTTAGGTTACTATGCGACGTGCCATTAAACCGTCTTTTCTAGAATGTTTTAACATTCAAACACATTTACACAACGTTTTTCAAATCATGGAACATTTATGGTGTGGAGCTAAATTGAAAATTTTGACTTATTGGGTAACAAATAAACAAAACCCAAATGTTTCCAAAACTTTAAAGTGACAGGAGATTTTTAGAATACGATATTTTCTTCATAGTCAGGAGGATTGTGGGCACAGGGTGGAAGTGGAGTACAGACTTTTTTATTGATCGAGATTGGCTCAATGAATGACCTAAGCTCTAATTTTGGAGGGTGTGCAATTTTCGTGCCCGTGGCATTTTCTAGAAATCCAATATGGCCGCATTCACTTCAAATTCATTCATAGGTCATATTTCTGCCCACTCGATCCAGGTTTTAGAGCACGAGGACATCTTTGGACCGGTATTGAGGAATTGGCTCACACTTACCATCAAGCCCAAATGGCCACCCAAAACCATACGCCTTTGTTAATATCATTCAAGTGACCATAATTCATCAAGTATTTGTGATAGAGGCCAAATAATTTGCTGATCTATACCCCGTAGGAACTCCTATCTGACCCCCCATTTCAAGTGCTAGGTTTCAGCAATTTTTGTCTTACCAATCAAGCTGGTAAGCCACTATGGCTGCCTTTTAAGAGTCTGGTTTACCATTAACCTAGAATTTCTGTCACTATGATCCATTACACCCTTTTATACTGGCCGTCATTTGGAATTTTAAGGATTTGTCATTTCTAACTAAATACCACAGAATTTAAGCAGTTATTAATGCTCAAAGGCCCTACATTCATACCCCTTTATTTTAGTTTTTTATCGCACCATTTCGTTACACTAACTGTCTAGGTTTGCGTGTGTTCAAAATGACAATACACATCTAGATGTATCGTACTATTTTGATAGTTGTTGTTTTCAGGTACGGTAATTAAAAACCACAGTTTCAACATGGCGTCCCCATTGTAACATGATGCTGCTGAATATGATATATCTAGTAACATTCCAACGATAAGTATATGTCCCAAATGGTCACTAATTATACACCCCTAACCCATTAAACCTTATTACACACCACTATATACCTTAATCCACTAGTTGATGTCAACTACATTACTATATTTACAACCATTATATGTTAGCGTCTTGACTACTTGTAAACCCGCGGCTGTATTTGCGCCCTTCTCTTGAATATTTGAAAATGTGCTTCCATTACCAGAACTTATGCTCCAAATAATATTCGGCGTGTTCTCGTGATCCAACATACTCAGTTATATCACCATGATAGGCGTAAAGCCTAATTTATTGCACCATGCTTTCTAGCGACCATTCTAGCGAATCAAGCCCTGAACCTGTGCACAAAAGGTGCCCCGGAACATCTGAAGTGTCAGGCATGCGTCTCGGTAAATGCTATTTGACGAAGTGTGTTAATCACCGTAAGCTGACCTAAGGCGGGTTCCTAGGCGACCCACAACAAAAGTGTCTTCCGCACGCTGGCCCCGCTTTACGGTGGCGATTTTAAGCGCACGTTATTCTTTTTTTTTGTCACCTTGTCTGACTTTTAAACTGCGCTTCTTGTCACTACCCCAAAACTAATTAAAATCGGCACCCAAGCCTGTTATCAATGGAGTTCTACACCATCAAGTGGGGGTCATTTTATAATGGAAACCACCTTGGGGCACAACGGAAGTCCTTTGAGAAATTTTTAAAATAAGAATAAGAAACCGAGAACCTAAAGCAATTTTTTTGCTGAATAAGTTCACACATACATATAAGGAAACAATTATTAGTAACATTAAAAATAAAAAAAACCTTTATGTCTAAAACAATCTCATCACGTACCCGTTGCCTATAAACGTTCTCTGTAACCAAAACACTCTATGGACCACACGACGTGATTTTGCAACCACCGTAAAAAATAAAGGATCCCTAAAACTGCTGGTATTGTGTTAAATATAACGTAATTTGGGTACACTACTAGAACCTACCCCCGATATCAACATAATCTATAAGAAGTTTTCCCAAAATTTTGATGTACGCCGCAAGCGACTCATTTGAATTTTCCGTCTTTTGCCCAATTTTCGCGGGTTCTGACAACAACAATTGTCTTTGACCTACATTTGCACCTTCATTTAAATACACTTAAATCTAATTTTTTATTGCTGATTTGGGGCTGTTCTTACGATCCTTCACATGTGGTATATAATTTTCGTGCAAAAATTCCCTCGGAAAGATGGGTTTCCGGGGGGTCACAGGAACCCCCCCCCGGGACCAACGGGCCGTGAAAACCCCTGGTCACTTAACTGTTAAAACGTTTAAACACTTGAGAGCTTGTGATCAATTGTAACGATTTTGCACACCTGGCAGCACATATTAGGTGTTAGCAATGTCATTCAAGCTCGCGCAAAATAGGTATAATAGAGGAGTTAAGATCATTTAATGATTCCGAGAGCACATTTGACTTTGAGCAGCTAGTGGATTTTTTGGCCAATGTAATGATAAAATTACATTCCCAAACTTTCTCGTATTAAAACCAGGAGTACCCACCGCGAAATATTTGTTCTATCGAGTAAAGAATGGATGTAATCCTCCATAGACTTCCACATGTAAAATTGTGTTGACAGCTGAACAGCACTGTAACCTCTCCATGATTGGTTGGATTTCATGAAAACTGCACCAGTTGGTAGACAGTAATTTCAACGTGACCAATAGAGCCATGTGTAATTATTCCGGTTGCCATGGCTAACCGGCCCGCAGCCAATCAGGAAACACAGCATAGGATATTAATTTAATCAAAGGTTGCATGAGGAGTAGGTTCGTTTAATCTGTAACACCATATTACATTGGAAGTCGAGGAAGACTACCTACATTCTTTTCCTGTTGGTGCGGACCTTCAGGGATTTTTAGTGACTTTGGACATGGAAAAGCCTATTGGATTAAAACATGGCCACGTAACAAATGTGGCACACCCTTCAACAATTATTGGCTTAGGTCGTAATGAACTAAACTATATCACAATAGAAAATGTCTGTGTACTCCATTTCCATCCTTAGGCTGTGTGCCTACAATCCACCTGGACATCAATTGCACTGGATCGGTTGTAGACCACTACCGAGAAGTTTTGAAGGTTTATCGGAAACAAACAAGTACAAAAAAACGCCAAACCTGTTTTGCACTGATTCCAATCTGTAAACGTCCCTAGATAGAAAAACACGACAGAAACTACTACTAAATCATCATCGTAGTACATAAAGACGGGATTGAGTTACTTCACTTCAGACTGTGAATCTAATAATCGGTAAGAATTCCCAAATATGCACAATCACCGGTCGAAAAACACATGTGCCTGTCGCTTAACACACAGGCTTAAGTTGGCACGTTATTGCGAGACGTTGTACAAAAGTGTTAAAAACCTCGCCCATATTCACTATAGGGTTAGGGTTAAGGAAGTTGTGTTAAGGTACAAGGATGTATGTGTGACACTCGATTAAAAAATCGCACGCCAAACTTCTGGACTACAGTATATAAATGAATTTTTGGCATAATATGACCGTACAACAGTACGAGTAATTTGGGATTAATTAATTAAAATCGAAATGTTTTTTTTTAATTTTACCCCACGAGTGACCTTGAAATAATTTTGGCCTATATTCTAGTCAAAGTTAGGCAAACCATACATTTTGAAATCAGTGTGACAAGACGATACAATAATCCATGATTTAATTCAATTGAATCATTGAATATTTACCTGTATAAACTTTACCCCTTATTACTCAATAAGCACAAGGTGGACTCTTGGGGACTTTTGAATGTTGCTTCCTCAAACATTAGCAAAACTATCCTGAAAAAAAATCAGCTATGGGCTTATTGTATGTCCACCTTATCTCTGATACACAGACCTAAAGTCATGGACTAATGAGTGTTAGGACTTAAGCTAGAGTCCAGGGTTTTCTACTCCACATCAGTAAGTGAAATATTATGTCAAAGTGTTAATGCTGATAGTGCAATTTTGTATTGTTTTTGTTTTTTAGCTTTTTTAATTCTTATTTTATTATTCTAAGGTATGTGTGGGTAGGGGGAAATCGCTCTTTTTCAAAGTTGGTCATATTCTGGCTTATTATTTAATCGATTCCTTTCATTTTTCAACATGGGAAGGAATTAGAGTGTTTTATAAAAACAACAACAAATTATGAATATAGTGATTGACATTAAGAGTAAAGATCATCTTAAACCCTTGCACATTTTTGTTCATGCAGTAATCATTAATGAATTATCATATGCTAATACCTTGTGTTATTAAGGCACTATGATTTTTCCTTATCAGAATACAATAGAATTCAGCATTTTAGAATAAGCATGCATGTAATAATAAACAGGATAAATGGTAAAAGGGAATACATCGTATAGAGCCAAACTCTGCATGTATGCTGATGATGAGTGTCCACGCCCCACCCCCCCCCCCCCCCCCCCCCCCCCCCCCCCCCCCCCCTGGTGTGGCCTTAACAATACCTAATTTGGAGAAAATGCATGCGAAAATATAAGCAACAGTTTGTGTGCAGTCACAGGCTGTTATAATCAGTTCCACGGACCCCGCGGTATTTTTATTTCTTTGAAACACAGACCACCACAGATTGAAAGTATTCCATGTTGATGGAGTTATTATTTTATGAGCAAGGAAGTATGCAAACAATGGGCAGTGGCGGATTTAGGAAAAGGGCCCTGTCAGCAGCCTAGCGTGGGGCCCCTTTAGCATCAAGAAGCAGCGCATATAGCACTTTAGGGCGACCTAAAGGTGTGCTTCCGAGGAGGCCCTGAGAGCAATATTCTAGGGGCGTGACCGCAGCTGCTGACACATGCTGACTCTTAAATCCGCCACGACAATGGGATGAAAATTAAGATAGTGGCTCTAAAAATGACGCTATTTTACCAAGATACGAAACTTTAAATTGTCCTAAAAATGAAAGGGGTGTCGATTGAAGGGTTTTTTTCAGAATTAATCGGAATACACTGAACCCATATGATGACATATTTAACAAAGCGTTAAAGTTTTAGTCCTACTTCCTCCTGTTTGCCCAGTTGCCAATGCCGCTTGGTATAATATTGCTTTGCAAATAGCCACCTATTTTTCGCGCTCGATAGCGATCCCAAATATGCGTGTCTGATGTCGTGGCAACATCAGTAATGTCAGTCCCATTCAAGTGTAGAAATGTAGATTCTGTTACTGGCGTCTGTCCAATACAAAATACTCTTATAGAGAGTTATCCATATGGTGCTGAAGAACCACAATATTAACAAGTACTGTTTTCCAAATAAAGGTACAAATTACTTGTGCTCAATTCAAGCCACTCTGAACAACCCTTATGATTATACCAGGCCATACCTGCCGAAGAATTAGAATTATATATACTTGGTCACTAGTGGGGATGTTTCCACCTACCGAAAACGTACCCTATACAGGCCCCCTCCCCCCTCATCACCCCCCTCCCCTCCTTCTTCCTCTTTCTCCTCCTCTCCCTCCTCCCCCTCCCTATTCCCTGCCACCCCCTCCTCCCCCACTTATCCAACCACCAAACATCAAACACCCCCCCCCCTGCTTCCCCCCCTCTCTTTTTCCCCTCCCCTCCTTCCCTCCACCTTTTTTCCATCTTCCCCCTGTTTCCATCATTAACCAAAAAGGTTTTTTTTGTCATAGGTTCCCACACAAAGCCAGCCCTCTCTTGGAAGATAATCAACAAATGACACACATAGTGATCCCTCCGTCAATACTCGCCAGACATCATAGCACCCAACATAAGTTCGAGCGACCTTTGACCTACCTCCGTTTATCTATGTCATCCGATTTTTTAGGCCTGTCCTTCCGCCAATTTTCTCAGAGATATGGCCTCAACCTATCTCACGAACCGACCGGGGTTCGAATATTTCCAAATTTAACACAATAGAATCTACATGCCTTGCATAGACATTGAGTCGACAATAATATCCAACACACGATTAAATGCTTGATTTTGTCCCGCTTTTACTCCAATAGCAATGTACATACATATCAAAGTACACATTTAAAATGACTAAAAATAAAGAACATACGATAGAGCCGACTCAAGCTGGAAAATTAAATATTATCAAACAATAATTATTATACAACAATTTTAAGAGTTAAGGAAATGATTTAGTTCTGTTCCTTGCTAGCACAACCCTTGTTTACCTTATCCACACATGATCAAAATAAACTGGTTCTGTAATCAAATTGACATTGCACAAGTTTTTCTGTTGGTTAAATATGTTAATTTGGAACCTCTTTTGTATAGTGAGTTTCGGGATTGATGTGATAATACTAATAGTGTCTATAAGCCCTTATCACAATCTACCACTATGAGCCTCGTTGATGTATTTCTCCTTCTCATTCACCCCCCACCTTTGGCGACAAGTGTTTTTTCGAATTTTCAATTTCTGGGGTATAGGAACCATCATCTTGGAATCCATCTTCCCACCCGCCCACTTATGTTATGGATTGTTCCCAAAAACAATACCATCGGTCCCCCCTCCTCTCTCCTTCCCCCCTTTTCTTCATGCTTTAATTGTTCGCTGAGCTACCAAACGCTAATACCCCGACCACCCTTCATTCTTCGGATTTACTGATTAAAGACACAAGGCACCTACTTTTATTGTGTGCACATCCACCCCCCCAAAGAGCGCGAGCATTCCGGCCTCCCCCCCTTTTCCCCCCCCCTTCCTTTTTCCCCTTTTTTTCCCCTTTTCTCTTACTTCCCCTTTGCAACTTTATTCCCCGTTTTTGTGCTTTTTGTGGAACACACTGTACGTTTTTTGTTCTTAATTTTCACCAATCCTTCTGCCGCTTCATGGTAAGTACCCTGGTGAACTCTAAATCTTACATACCCATCTTTTCATGGAGACCGGTGATGGCTACATCCACGGCGATTGTTTACAGCCACCCTTACACATATACAATCTTTTTGGAGGTGGCTGTCCTGCACAACAGCCCCTACCTGACTTCCTTAACCACTGTTCACCTTATTCAGTGGCAGCCTTGTCTAAAAGGTTTGGGACGTTGCTGCAGATCTTGTTGTAATATGCGTACAAAGGAGGCAGTATCAGGGCCTGCAAGAACATAAAAATAACCATTATCCATCTAGCGATGGTGGTCAGAGATTCACTGTTTGTGTGGCCTTGTGTCTCTCCATTCGTTAGTCTTAGTTCAGTTCACTTCAGCTCTCAGAACTTTGTACTGGGTCTACTCCTTTCTACCCAACATTGTACCCACAGCCAGCTCCCTGAAATTAAATTAGCTCTTGGACTCCGACATCCCCCCGGTCTATACACGACTATTACCCGGAATTGCGGACAAGTCTTGATGAAGCCACTGAACTATTCCTTACTTTATTCTCACCTTATTCCCCAGCGATTAGTCTGAAAGCACAGCGTCCCGCTGACCAGCTCCTTTTTTAAGTATCATACAAAACATATGTACAGCTCGTCCATGAACTTTTTTCCCCCAAATACCTTCCGGGTGTCTTAAAATCAACTAAATCTAGCTCAAGCTCCTATACCTACCTGGACTTAAAGAATGAAGCGCATGTTTAGTTATTTCTCCTGAATGGGTGGTAGTACCTAGCTATCATTTGTGTCTCGTATTCTGTGAAACTATACCCTTACTCGTCACCATATCATCAGTACCCCTCGCTGTTTTCGGTTTCAAACTCCACTCGATCCTTTATTATTACGTCCGATACCCCTTTTAGGCTTCCCCTATTTACCGACCCGACATTGAACTCCTAAACCCACGCGATCCTATCGAATGTCATGAATAACCAATTCCTTTCAATAAATCGGTTTAAAAAATTATTTGTTAACTGTGGAATGCTGAACCAATCTCAAACAAAACTTCAATCATTATTACGAGGGTCCATAGGCGTCATGGAGGACTGCCCGACCCGTTTGTAAGAGGTCATATTCGTATATTTTATGTAGTAAATTAATATAAGACAGTCTTTCTTTGTCTTTGACTATTAATCCTGCTGGGAAAAGTGTCTAACTAAAAACAATATCTTATTAACAATGCCTTGTGTTTGTGGGTTTTGAAACAAAAACACATCAACCTTGTGGAAACATGTTAGAAATAAATGGTAGTAAAGTGGCTATATTATAAAGACAGTAAAGTTTATATCAGAGGTTGTTAAAGGTAAAATAGGATTGGTCGTTAAAGACAGTAAGTGTGAATTACACGATGACTCGCTGGCTCAATATAATGCCGACTGCCGTGAATGAACTGAAATGGCAGTGATGACCCGATACATCTGTCAATATTCTCGCTCTGAAAATGCTATTGACACGATCATAGTGTCAATATCCTCGGCTTGTTTAAAATCGATATTTTTATAAAGGGATTCATCAATTATTAGGAACTCTAAGGTTAAGACCATAAGTCAAAGTATAGGGTTTAGTGCTTGTAGGTATAGTTTAGGTGTAGATAGGAAAACAGAAAGTAACGCCACGAACAGCGAAAGGTACAGTTATGGAACACAAAGATTGAATTGCATTTTAATGGACAGAAGTCCAAATTTGTTTCCAAACTTGGTTTGTGAAATGTCTTCATTTGTTTTTACTAGATAAGAAATTCTTTGGGTTGACTAATTCACATAATTTATGAGGATCAGAAGTATGGTTAGTCATTTTGCTTTATGAGACTCTATAGTCTTACTATGTGTTTCGGCCAAGCCAGTTCGTCTCATTCGGGTATTGCATTTTATAAAGCCAAACCTTTTGATTAAAATTAAGGTTAACAATTGGAAACATGCTCGTTCCTATCCCAATAGTTCTTTTGATTCGTTATCCAAACAAAATGGTTCTCAAATATGATCCAGCCAGACGGGGGTACAATTGGTACACTATTTGGCTTGCCTTCACGAAATTTGAAACGGTAATTTTACATGCACATGGTTGCTGATAAGTTGTTAGTGTGTTGCTCAAAAATTTACCAAAAATTGAGGCGGCAGACCCAAAGGACCAAAGAGAGAGATCGAATTGATTCCACGTAGGTGGGCTGTGTTCCACAATCCAGGTAAGTTGTCCCTGATTAATGCTTACAGGTATTAGCCCCCCACTTCTGCAATGAAAGGAAACCTTAGATCGGCCCACACGTAGATTTCTGGTATCAATCTGTTGTGAGAAATTGACATTAAGGCCCATGGGGGAGTCAAGCTCCGGGTGTCCGGAAAACTTTGCACAAGGTTCAATCCCAACTGATGTTGCTGTGTTGACCTGGGTTGATTAACAAGTCTTTCTTTCCACAAGGCGACTCCTCTTAAACGCATCCGGACTTATGTTATTAGAGAATAGGCCTTAAAGGGGTGTGCGGTGGAATTTGCTTTTACGTGTAAGCCACTATCAGTAATTTCATTTTTACCAAATCCAAAATGACCATTTTGGTGGTATCGATCTAAATTGCTAGTGTGAGGTCCTATATTCAACGCCTTATTATTACTCTTTCTTTGTGAAGAAAAAAAAGAAAGAATAAACAAAAAAAAACAAAAAAAAACAAAACGAACAAAATTAAAAAAAAAAAACCAAAAACAAAACAAAAACCAATAAACCGCACGTAATAAATGCGTATTAAGACGTTTTAAGCGATTTTTTAAATTAAGAAAGCGGTTTGCTTGTTGAATGGAGATCTTGAGGGTCTTGAGAGTTGAAGAAGATGCAATGTTTATACCTACGATGTTTTAGACCTATATTAGAAGAGAGAAAATGCCTAAAAATCTAAAAAATCGTTCATTTCTTTTGACAAAAAATACGGCCGTGTTTGTTATTAAGATTAGCCACTTGCAGGGTATAGGTGGTTTATTTACTTACCTGGAACCAGTTCCAATACAACAGTGTTGCAAATTGCAAAAAAAGTGGACTTTGATTGAAAAATGGGGGCCGCGACAGCGAGCGGCGGTAAGCTGCGGACGCGAAGCAGGCCGAGGTTTGTTTGTAGGTTTTTTTTTGCAGGTTTTTGCGCGCGGTTCGAGTAGAGGTTTTTTTGCGCGGGGGTTTTGGATGGTTTGTTAAGTTTTTTTCTGAAGAAAGGAGAAAAGAATGAAGAAAGAAAGAACAGAATAGAAAGAAAGAAAGAAAGAAAAGAAGAAACAGAAAGAAATCGGCAGATGGTGCGTGGAGAGTGGCTTTTTTTTTTTTTTTTTAAGAGAAACTCGATCCGGGACTTCGCTTATTTGTACAGGAGTGCGGGTTTTATTCTAAGGACAGCGGCAGGGTCAGAGATGTCGTTTCGTGAAAATATTGGGTATGATGAATGTGTGTTTAAGGAGGCGAGGTTAGTTTGCTTGTTAGCAGATGATTGTTCTCTGGTCCACGGACACAACAACAATATCATAGGGTGATTCCACTTAGATATTAGATAATTGGCCAGGCTAGGCTATTGCATGCTCGCGCCTTCCCTACGACGGAGGTCTGGTGGAGCCAAAAAAAAGCACTTCCTGCTAGGATGTTTACGTTCTGTGTCCTTGGGAGGTCGGGGCGACGAGACGAACGAAGAAAAAAAGACATCCTGTGAAGCCGGCAGGGAAGGAGAGACCTACTTTAACGCGGGCTCAAGCTTTTGTTCTTGGCATGTGTTGATGTTTCCCATCCAGGGAAAAAAAGCCCAAGCACACTCTTGCTGGCTCATACATGAAGGAATTTTATTTTCTTTCAACATACTCTGAAGCTTCTCAGCTTGAAAGAAGATTGACCGAATGGATTTCCTCCGTGAATGGATGTTCCAAAACCCATTTGCAACGGCAGGGCACTAACACCAATAATGGAGGAAGGAATAGCGATTTCGAGGATGGTAATGTTGTCTTACTTGGATTGTATCCACGAGAAGTGGCGGCACAAGTGGCGGGGCACAAGCCACACAGCGGGGGCGCACCCAGCACGGACAGGTATGGACGGAGGGGGAGACGGGGGTGGGGGAGGGGGTGAGGGTGGGGGGGGGGGCCAAAAAGGACAAAGACAAGACAAGTGGCTCAGCAGGGCCAGGGCAGGACAGGAGCACCCAGAGGCACAGGAGGTATGCTCCAACAAGTAAGCAAAGGCCAGACCCAACGCTAAGCACACGCAGGGAATAGAGCGCATGGCCCATACAGGGGACAGGTCACAGAGGCAGGGGCAGAGCAAGGTGCAAGAGAATCAGGACAGTAGCGACAGGAGGCAGAATAAGAGCAGCCAGAGGAGAGAGACAAAGACAGAGAAGGCAACAGGAGAGGCAAGGCACCACAAGAGAGAGGAGGGACAGAAAGACCACAGCCAGTGGCACACTAGGATCGAAGATGGGCAAGTGAAACAAGAAAGGGAGGCAAGGGAACGGCAGAGCAGAAAGGCAAAGGCCAGAGAGGGGAAATGCATACAGGGCAGAATGAACAGAGGACAATGGAGAAGCAGGGAAGGGACCAGGCATACAGCACGGCCAAGGTCAAGAGCACCGGGGGACAGAAGCACAGCAGGAGCAGAAAGCAGAAGAGGGGAAGCCAGGCAAAACAGCAGGCCAGGCAGAAGCAGACACACCAAAGAGAAAGGAGAAGAGAGGGGGAAAGGGGGAAAGGCAGCCAGAGAAAGAGAGAGGGCCAGAGGGAAGGCGGCAAGCAGCAGGACAGACAGGGCAGAGGAGAGGCAAGCAACAAAGCAGGGGGCACAGTGGCAAGGGGAAGAGGAGAAGCACCACAGAGAGACAAACGACACAGAAGGGCTCAAGAGAGAAACCACATGCAGAGGAGCAGTAGGCAGGAGAAGGGAGCAGGCACACGGAGCAGGCAAAGCCAGCAAGGGGACAAGAAAGAGGAATTATGGGGAAAGCACACCCTACCACAGAGCACACAACAGCACAAAGCAGAAGTCAAACGAGCAAGAAGGTGGAGAAAGAGGGGGGCTGGAGGCCCGAGCAAGAGAAGTAAACAGACAGAAACCGGGCACAGTCCTAAAGAGGGGGAGCCGGCACAAGCAGAGGGGCCAAGGGAGGAGAGCGGGCGAGGAGGACACAGGGAAAAGGCCCCCCTTCTCTCCTCCGCTACCCCATGGGCCCCCCCGCTTCCTTCTTTCCGAACCACCCTCTTGACTGCACTCCCTCCCCCCCCCCCCCTCCTCCTTATCCATCTATTCCCCTCCACCCGTATCCTTTATACCCTACTTCCACTTTCCCCCCCCCGCACCCTTCCCCTCACCCCCCCCCTCCCCTCAATCCCTCTCCCCTCCTACATCCCCCGACCACAACGGAAGGCTACTATCACTCCCTCTGATGGCCCCGTATCCCGGCAATATCCTGGGCTATATCCTTTCAGGGGTCTGTCAAACCACCACATCTAACTTAAAGCGGGTCGCAGGAACAAGGAACGAACAAGCGGACACACAACTGATTTAAAAATGAAATGCAGGCTAAAATACATAACAACTTAAAACTAAAAGAATGTGAAGCGCGATAGAACGAACACCCAATGTCAACACTCCCCTTCCTCCCCCCCCCCCCCCCTTTTCCCCTTTTTTCCCCCCTCCCCCCCTCTTCCTCCTTCGCCCCCCCCCCCTCCCGTCCTCCCCCTCCTTCATCCCCCCCCTCCCCCCCCTTTCCCCCATCTACTCCGCCTCCCCCCCCCCCACCCCCCCCCCTCCTCCCACACCCGCACCCCCCCCCCCACACCCCCCCCCCACCCTTCCCTCATCCATTTCCCCCCTGTGTTACCTGTCCTATACCTCCTTCCTCTCTCTTCCCCCCCGCCCCCCAACCCTTTTCTCCTCCCCCCCTGCTCCTTCCCACACCTTTCTCCCCCCCTCTCCCCCATCCCTCCCCCTATACTACCTCTTCTACATCCCCCACCCCATCCCCCCCCTCCTCTCGACTCCCCCCCTCCCTCCCCCCTCATCTCCCTCCCTTCCCTACCATCCCCCGTGCCCCCCCCCTCACCCCCCCACTCACCACCCCCACCCCCCCTTCCCCCCTTCCACCCTCTTTCCCTATCTCGTTCCATCTTATTCTACACCTCCTCCCAATCCACGGCAAATGCCTCCCCCCATCTCCCCTTTTTTTTTTTTTTTTTAATTTCCCCACCCCCCCTTCCCAACCGGGGGGGGGGGGGGGCATTCCCCCAAAATTGTTCTTCTCGTTTTTCTCTTCCCATCCGTATGAGTTTTATAGTTTCCTCCCCCCCCCCCCCCCCCCCCCGGCCGAAAGAATGACGGACGGATTTTTGGCAAAATCAGCGATTGGGACTACAAAAAATCACCAAAATGTTGGGGAAATCAAGCGTATTTTGGGACAAAATTGTTTACAAATCTGCAAAAGTTTGATGTCCCCACCCACCGAATTGTCACTCCCCCCCCAAAAAGAAAAATTTACTTCCCCCCCCCCCCCCAGAGGAAAAGAGGTCATGGCGCCGCCACTGATCACGAGCGCGCTTAGGGGGGGCGGGGTCGGGGGGGGGCTCGGTCGGGGGGTCAGCATGGTAAGGATGAAAATAGTTACCGAGGCTTTAGAACTTAATCGCCAAACTTACCATAACCAGTAATTACAATCCCCGGGTAATCGTCCTCTCCATGATATTGGAATATGTGAATACCCATAAGCCAAATAGATATGATTTCCATGGAATCATAAGACCACTCCTGTGATATTCTCCCATAAGAGTCAAAATTGAAAGCCCATGTACTTGAGGGTGCAAAATACACTCCCACGATCGCTCCAACATTGTCACCATCCTATAAGAACATGCAAGAAAAAAGAATATACCCACAAGTTGCGACCAATTTGGATATTGGGATCGGGAAGAAAATTCACATTTTAGTCAATCTAACCAAGTTGTTTACGCACAATGGAACACACACACACACACACAACCACACATGCCCGAAGGAATCTGCTGTCGCAATATTCCTCATAGCCTTTTAGGCTAGAGGGATAAAATCATTGCGGAGGAAATCGGTTGGCAATATAGGGAATTCGAATGAGTAGAAATTAAAACATAATTGTGCGTGACGGTTCAAATTTGTTCGAATAAGAATTACTAATATACTAAATTGAGTGTAAAAATCAGAATCGTACGCCGTTTTTAACGATAGCATACACCTTTAAAGAAAAAACGATTATCGATGGCTAAATTGAAAACGGGATTGCGCAAGGCTCAACCCATTTTCCCCCGCATTTTCCAAAGAAAGCGAATACATATTTGGCAAATAAATATGTTTTAAATCGCTCGGGAAAACCTATATTATCGGTTTAATAATATTGATGTGAAGAACAATATTTCCCAACATCTTAGCTCAATCGGGAATAAGTGTGGTTTGTATGTAATGAAAAAGTTCCCGTAGGATTTTTGTGCTAAAATTGATTTTCTTTGCTGTGTGCTGTTTTGCATTCATAGGGACCAGGCTGTCAGAAAATGATGGGGTCGCAAATTTCGACTGTGTCCCTTCTTAAAGGGGGAGGAAAGAAAGAACAAGTTACTTACAGCGAAAAATTAAAAATCGAGTCAATTGTGGTTTAATGATAACATTAAACATGTGTCTCCTTCTAAGGATTAGAAAAATTATAAATTTCATAACTTTTTCATTTCAATTACCTTTAGTTAAAGCGCTATAGCCCCCAGAATGGTTCAAGGGTATCCCGGGGTAAAATTTACCCCTGCTCAATTTTGTTTTTGTGAAACTGGTGATAAGCTGTTTGTATTGTCTCACAGATCCAAAAATGTATTATTTTACAGTGTGTGACATTGGTTGGCCTTAATTAAGTAGGAAAATTTTTGTAGCAAACGGTTACTTGGTCTATGGGGGTCACCAAAACTTTCCCTGGATGTCGAAATGGGGTGATATTTCACCAAATAAAATGATTCCTTGGATGACACAAGGAATCATTGACACCACTTTGCTAACAACCAAGGAGCATTTCCTCCAGGGTGACCTGCCTTGAACCAGTATGAGGCTATTTTACCGCTTTAACTAAAGCTTGAAACCTAGCCAATTCTTTTTGTTTCTAGTCCTTATGAGGAGACGAACGCGTTAGTGTACATTAAAACACAAGTTGACTGCGATTTAAAAATCTTTTCCCTGTAATGACATTGCCCCTTGGAAGAAGGGGGTACCTCAGTCGAAATTTGCACCCCATCGTTTTCTGACAGTTTTAAGGCCCTATTGAAATCCAAACCGCAAAAAAAGTCAATTTTAGTATGAAAATCCTACAGGAATACACAACAACCCACAATATCACCATGTAATATGTTCGAGAAATAGGATTTTACACAAGCCTTTCACGCACAAACTCAACCGACTCCGTCAAAATAAATGGGAAATATCAGGAAACGATGGGTGGTAATAGTATTATGGGGAGATGTAATTAATGTTTTTGGTGTAGTTTTTACATATATAATTTTGACACCATGTTTTCCAGTACAGAATTTCAAAAGAATCTGAACATGGGGATAATTTTTTAATTTGATCTTTGGTGTTTAATAAGGGGAAAATTTTGTACAGGGGGAAGCAATACGTTTTAAATTATTCACTAGACTAACCTATTCGGTTGGTTTTTATATTTCTCAAAAGGGCATAGTTTGCCATGATCTACGACCTATTTAAATAGGCTCACAACAGTTCAAGGTCATCATGTACCGAATGGTCCGATTTTGTTGAAACTGGTTTTAAAATGTTTCACTGGGTAAGACTAAATATGAAAATGTAAGAGCTTCCTTCCAACTGTGTTAAGTCCATGTTATATCATAATGGATTGTAATAGAATCTGAAATCGTAAAATAAACTTTTAGTCTTTACTTGAGGTTCGTTATCATTCCGTTGCCAAGATAGTAAAAATTTAAGTAGGAGATATTGGCAAATTCCGGAAAGTTGGAAACAAATGGCGCAAAACATAGGAGAATAGGATTTGAATGATTTTTTTACTCAATAAGGCTTCAGTACATTTTTTTCTTACATGCAAAATAAAAAAATGATGGTGACCATTGTGAATTATAGTGAAATGTAAGCAGGAGATTGAAAGAACTGGTCAATCTTCGGATAATCCCAAAATTTGAGGAAAAATCACCACTTATTCAAACAATTCAACAAGTTAGAATTTTAGAAAAAGGAATGAGTTTCGGGGTTTTCGGATTCATTTTTTTTTTTAATTTTAAAGTCTTTTGCCAACCTCTTAAGAGCGGGATACTAAACTTAGAGCCATTGTAGTTAAAAAGATGTTTCTAGAAGTGGGTCAATCTCTTCAATCTGGTTTGTGCTCAAAATGGGTTAGTCCGTCTAATTTTGAAAAACAAAAGAGCAATAAAAAATTTGAAAAAAAGTTCAGAATTCCAACACAAACACAATTATTTAGTTCACCTTGAAACCATAGACACATATCAACCAAAGGAACCAATTCAAAATATTCAATATAAAAAAACTTTTTTTTTCTCAAAAGGGCACTCTATGGACTTAAAGGTCCCTGGCTCGATCGCTAATAGCCTGTCCCCAGGGACCCCAGATTTTACCGGAAGGAGTCAAAAGTTTGGTATCAGAAGAAAGCTACTATTTTTCTCATTTACCCTGTGAAATATTAGGGCTAACGGATGTTTGCGTTGGACTGTTATGAGCGAAAATATACACCATTTTGGTCGACCCAATATTAATTTTACAAAGAAATCTTGGGGATTACAAAATCACGTTTTTTCGGGTTGGAAAATTGGCACGAAACTTTACAGGGTGGTTTTGGGGTGAAGGATATTTTAAACAAGATTGAAAAAGTTTAGATTAAAATCGGATCATCCCCTTCAGTTTTACACGGATTGGAAATAAGCTCTTGAATTTAGATTCGGTGTTTCACCTTTCAAAGTGGAGGACTTTTACAGATATGTGCTATAGTGATTCTCCCATAGACCCTTGTGGACCCCGGCCATATTTGCCATGTCTAATTATTATGAAGTCATACAAAATGCGACTGTATATTTTCGCTTTACAGTAAGACGTAAGACGAAACAATTGGCACCATTTAAATGATGAATAAAAAATTTACCCAACGGCGAACTTGAACATGCTTTGCCTTATAACTTGAATATAACTCAAATAGGACCTATTTTATCCTTGAAAGTATCTGACATGATTACTTTAACACATTGTGCCCTTTTATATTTTGACCCTGTTTAAACCTTGCCCTCTAAATACATCCAAGAACCCACACATTCAAATAAAAAGACCACCCATGATTTTTAGAGTCTTCATTACAGTTTTTAGAAAAACTTGGTTTCAAGCTTGTATAATTGCACAAAAATACAGTTCATATGTACTATAACAAGACTAGTTGTAGCTAGTATAGCTGGTCGTTTTATTTGAAAAATGTATATGTGATGGTCACATCAAAGGGGCTACTTTGCACCTGACTGATTTTTGAATTTTGTGTTACTTATGTAGATCATTTTTAAGTTTAACATGACACGTTAAATATTTCTCCTGTTTTTGGTGTCTTTGAAACTAACGTGACACTTAGCACTCTCTGCTACGACTTAATTTTCACATGGTAATAAAGTGTCACTAGTTGCACAACAGAACTCAAAGTAACAATTGACAGGCTCTACAGAGCTGAGATGGCAGCTACTCATGAGTCCTGTACTTCCATTTTGAATGATCTTTTGTTTTTTTTTTTAAAAATGTAGGGTCGGGCCTAATTTTAGGGTCAGTCAAGTTACGCAATATTTTTTTTTTGCCTAGCTGAATCCTGGCCTGTAAACCAACAGGTGTGGACTTTCTGAGTAGTTACTAGTTTATGAACCAATTTGGTTATTCCCGATCGTTTCTAGTTCTACACACATTTAGCACTTCTGACATTGCTTTGTGCATCACAGAGATTGCAGGGTAGCCGAGTCAGTACTACCCAAAAAATCATAGGCCTACACATCTATGGGTCCGGACAACTTTCACAGAAATGCATAACATTTTAATTTTTTACTTTGGTTTTGTTTATTTACCTTTTGCTATTGGTTTTTTTGATCAAAAAATTCGTATCAAAAACCAATCCAGAAAATTACATAATCAGAATCTACTCAGAAAAGGTTTGCCAATTGGACTAATAAAGTTATTGTTTCCAAAATTTGCCCCAATTTCGAGAAAATGCAACTGTCAAAAAAAGAGGCATCTAATGGTCTTCTTAATTGAAAACCGTGGCGTGCAAAAAAAATAAAAAAATTGCGATCAAAAACCTCCAAACAATTATCATAAAGCCTCACGATCTACTACTGCAGAAAAGTTTGCCAATTGGAACTAGTTCAAGTTATTGGGGATGAATTTTAGTATTCTGCCACCACTTAAATAATTCGGCACCTTTAACATGCGTTTCTTCCGTAACGGTGCCTGTGGCAGAATACTAAATCCTTTCCATAAAAGCAATTTTGAGGTAGGTCGATCACGCGGAAAACGATGAAATTACCAACCTCACTTACATCATCTCACATAATATCAAGATGAATTCCTTACCTTCTTTCACTCACATGAATCAGTCAAGAATATTGTTTAACCCTTTACAATATTGCAGCGGTTTACGTTTGTGTCCCAGTCCGTTCGTTGTGTTCGGTCCGTTTCCAATTCGGACTCAGTCAATTCCGTCTCCGATGGTCAATTCGGTCCACGTCAATTCGGTCCCAGGCCAATTCGGTCCAATGGAAAAACACGTATATTTCGGGGTCTCAGTAAAATATTCACACCATTCGGCCCATATCCGTCAATTCGGTCCCCATGCCAATTCGGACCCAATGAAACACCGTGCAATTTTAATTGATTTTGTCATTTTGTGCTATCGGTTGACTTGCTACTTTCTTTCTGCGAATTCTGTGTACACTGAATTTAATATCGTAGTCGTTTTTCCCATGGTTTTGTTTTATCACACAACTTATTAATTAGGCCCCTCATTGCGAGTCTTCCCAATCGAGGAAAATTTGCTTTGAGAGGGGCTAGTGGGTCAAAGAATGGCGGAATGAATTTTACCTGGGCTTTCATTGATTTATTATCATCCGTGATGTTCAGTCGTTATACAATACGGGTTACGGGTTACAATACCCAATTTGCTAGCTTATGAGAGCTCGTTGAATCCCAGGGCCTTTCACGTAGACTTAGGAAGCACTATAGGGACTAATGCAACGATGATGAAAGCACAGTATAATTTTGGGTGTAGTGATCGATGTTTGTAAATGTATCCTAAGAAATTGTATTATGTAGATAGTACACAATAAATACGCGCACATTTACCAACTCCAAAGATGTTCAGTTATTTGTTTCAATATATAAAAATTATTTGTTGTATCGTTTGTTGCTTTTCCCCTATTGTTGGTGAATCCGCTTCCGGCGTGTGCACTGTGTTTAAAGTGTAAAAACAAAACGCCAATAAAATACTATTCTAATGTATATGTTACATTATTCTTCACCAAAAATGGATGACAAATATAATTCTGTTTTTGCATTCGACACGAAAATTCTACTGTATACTGTTCGCGGTTTTCCATAAGACAGGCCAATAAGGTTAAGTGAATTAATGCTAATGAGTATCAAAGGACAAATTGTTTTCTTTATTATAGATTTCATGCTTAAAATATTAATTTAGCCATAAATAGTTTAATTATAATTTTGCAAACGACTGGTTTAAAATAGATCTTAAACACGCCTAAAATTATCCAAAATGACGGAGCTAAGTTTTTTCCAGAGTGGCGTCTACTATAATGATCTCAATGATTGTTATTACATTATATTCACCAATTAAAATCTTATGAGGATGATAATTTGATTGTAATAATGTTAGGCCAAGGTTTTAAGTGGGTACAACCCACGTTATGTGTTAACACGCGGTTTTCTAATGGGACCGAATTACAGTGGGGCCGAATTGCCGTGAGACCGAAAATGATTTGATTGATTGAATTTATTTGGTCTACATCAAATATAAATTTACAAACATTAATATAACCATAATATAAAGGATAAAAATTTCATTAAATTAAACATAATTAAAACACAAACATTATAAAAACAGTTGATTTAAAACCAGGATTATTCATAAAGACCATGTGTAAGGACTTATTTCCAATTGAGGTCAAGGGGTTACAGGGAGAGAAGAAATGTAGGCAAAAAATGGCACAAAATGTAAAAAAAGACAAACCAAAAAAAAAACAGACAAAAACCAGACTTGGACCTATTGGTATCACTGTTAGAGAGATACCCCGAATTGCACTTTTTAAACCCTGATATATTATCAATGCATTTGGATTATCAGGAGGATTTCCCCTCCCGTATGTGCACTAAAATAGAAGCTGAGTCAGCAGGCTTTTATCTTTGGAACCTGATAATTTTTAGCACTGCCCCTTGTACGGGTGGCCATGAACATCAGAAATTCTGCGGAAATTTTCTGGTAAGTAGTATGAGCATCACCACTGGTTGGAAAATTTTGAAAAACGTGACATAATTTCAAAAACTTACCCTGTTTTTCGACATCAATTAAATTTAATGTGGGAGTTGCTTCTGATCAAACCAGAGCATGCGGACAAGATTGGAATAAATATTCTCAATGTAGTTGAGTAGTTGCAACCTATGTTTTGTTTTGACTCAGGACATTGAATGATGGAGGGCATATCGAAATGACATTGCACACAATGTCTGAAAACCACAGAATTCTTACGGATGTTTGATTCCAAACAATGCGCATGACGATATAGGATATTTTGAGCCTTTGAGAATTAGTTTTTTGATTTTTTGATTAACATCACTAGCAATTCTTTCACTGAAGCAGTTGATCCATGTTTACCCCAGGTACTTGACACATTCTTGACCTTTAATGGTTTGACCCATACACTCAACTTTAAAAATTCCACCCTGTCATTTTGCGCTTGATCCAAAAATATACAATCAGTTTTTCCAAGGTGCAATGATAATCTGTTATCAACAAGCAATAATGCATGATCAAGCACCTACGCCCAGTTTTTTAGAATCTACAAATCAGGATTTTTATGAGAGTACAATGATTGCACGGTCGTAGAATCAAAATAATTGCAATCAGGATTATATGATGACCATATCGTTACGTAACAGAGAAAAAGCGTGGTCCAGGATACTATTGAGAGGACCCAGCATTGTGATTTCTTTAGGTGATGAAGTTACATTTTTAACATTGACAACTGCTTTATTGAGCAGATAAGATTGAAACCATTCCACAGACTCCAATCCCATAAGCTTAAGTTTGTCACAGAGAATGTTATGGTTTACGGTATCAAAGCTGTTTTTTGGAGTCGAGCATGACAATACCGGGATTAAAGGCGGGCTCTGACGATGAGTTTGTAACTGTGCTCAAAGAGATGAATGAGACAGGATTTACTTTTTGGTCAGTGGAATAAGCGGCTTCGGAAACCAGATGGAATTCATACAACAACTTGTATCAAGCAAAAAATTTAAGTGGGATCATTAAACTGCTTTTCATTAATCTTAGAGGACACGCACTTAAAATACTAACGGGCCTATAATTACAAGCCTATGTATTGTTACTCTTTGAAAGAGGAATGACCTTTGCTGTTTTAATCATTTGGAACAATACCAAGCAAATAGAATGATTTATTTACAAAGTGTGGTGATTTGTGTTTTCAGAACAGCAGCACAGTCTTTCAAAAATTGTGGGGAAATTTATCCAACCTGAAGCTTCTATTAGGATTCAGTTTTGTTAGCTCTTTTGCACAAACTATCACTAACAGAGCTTAGCCTTCACTGTATTAGGACGCCTTAGTTTTGGCATGATAAAAATCTTTGCAAGTTTTGAGAAGATGCACAAAGTAGAGTAACGGTTGGTTATACTTGGGAAGTTTTTGAACCAGTCGGCCTGAGCAAAACATTGGTAAAATAACTATTGAAAGCCTTGCAATTTGCAATGAGTAAAAACATAGTACTACACTTTTAATTAAGAACTACATCATTAGCAGCTTCCTTAACTTTGAGTTTGTATCAAGTTCTTCAGAGTTTGCCAAAGTTTCTTAGAGTTGTTTTGTTTTCCTCAATCAGTTGAGGATAGGAAATCGTCAGATTTAGCACTCGAATATCTCTTTGGATTTTATTCGTACCTTACAATACTCGGTGTACAGTTGTTTTTGAGATCTATCTTTCTTAAATTTATACAACAATTTATTCACGATTGTTTTATTTGGGCAATAATATACGATGTCATACAACCGGTCAGGTCTTTGTTTCGTCTTACCTGTTTCACAGGCGCAATCTCATTAATGACAGATGTCAAAATAGTAGATGAAAAGCAGACCATTGATTTATTTACATCACAGGCAATTGTATACACTTGACAGTCGCATATAAAAAGCTTGTCTAGAAATGTACCAGAATTGTAAGTTTTCCAACACCTGATTTCAACAGTGTTATTTTTTGAACGGACATTAGTATATTTCTAGAACCATAAACAAGGAATGATTCAACTAATACCTATAACAATGTACCCATAATTAAAAAGCTTATTTCTGGGTTGCAAAGAACATGGTCAATAATGGTGAAGCTTTTGGGTGACACGCGTGGGAGAATCAATGCGTGTTTGAGACCAAAAACAAATTCAATACATCGGAATATTGTTTGAAGACGACCATTGCTCTTTTGTAATCGATGTTGAAATCACCCAACACAATCTTTCAACATCGATGATTTTACTAGAATAGCTTCGAAATGATTAATAAAAATTCGAATTGATCAGGAGGCCGATACACGGTACCGACAATAATCGGTTTTGTTTTAGGAAGCATGATTCTACCCATGTGGCTTCGATATGATTAGATTGAGGGCTTCTAGATAAATATGCCAAATTTGTCCTAACATATGTGCAAAAACACCACCAACATTTACAAAATTTTGTATCTTCTGACAAGACAATAACCATCTAATTTAATTTCATTGTCGGTGACAGTAGCGTATACCCACGTTTCACTAATTCCAATAACAGCGGCTTTGGTTTATTAGCAATGACACGTATTTCAGAGATCTTCGAAGCAGAGAGCGAACATTTAAGTGGATAAAATGCATGCCTTTCTGATTTGAAGCAAAGAAAAGTCGCAGTACACAGGCCCTGGGTTAATTTCAACATCACCACATGTCAACAGAAAGACCAAGAGAGGCAGGAACATTGGCCTTTACAAAGGTCTTATTTGAAGCAATCTGCTTTCTGTTGCGGTAGTTACAGGCAATGTATATTTGGTTTGGAGAAACTAACAATTTATGAGACCGTCTCAAAAGTAGATAAGGCTTCATTGCATTGAGAGGTTTCAAGCTAGCAGCAATATCTTGAGGGGTCCAGTTATTCCAGTTGAACATGGATTAAACATGCTCCAATGTAAACAGATTGTATGTGTATGAATGATTTTAAAAAATAAACTGCTACAGAGAAGAGGATACCATCTTTGCCTACAGACATCCTGCAGATGTGAATGATGACAAACTACGCAAAATGTTTAGTTAGTCGGAGTACTAGTACTCAGTTCAGATTACGTCACGTCTGCTTGCTGCACATACACGTTACAGGAGGCAGAATTAAGCAGCCGAGTGTTTATGCTACTATACGTACTCCACAGTTCAACTGCAGAATTGGAAAAGTCTCCCGTGATGGGACTGTAGTTGATAAGGTTCCTACAAAATTTCGTTATAAAAGGACACGTGGAGAATCTTTCACAAAAAATGACCAACGGTGGTTTTAGTCCATTTAAAAAGCCCTGGTGTTATGGTAGTTGCCATTGAACGGGGCGCATTAAGGATTACGCCCATAGCTTGGACCGAATTGATATTGAGTCCGAATTCTCATGGGCCGAACTGGTTTTGGGACGAATCGACCAGCCTTGACATTGTTGCAAACGGTCACCTATACGCCCAACTGACACTCTGTTCTAAAATTCAAAGTGGTGCTTGGTACTTGAGTTTTAATTGTATTTGAAGAGCGTATCTTGTATTGTTTATAATAGTCAACGATTATAGTAGCCGTAAAAATCCTTTTTCCTTGCCGCGATCACGCACGGCCCGACCACCTGTCAAGCTTTTCAAGAGATAGGCTACTAAGGTGTTTCCGTTTGAAAATGGTCAAGACGTAAAATGATAGGCATAGGCAACAACTTCATACGGCACGGAGTCATTCAGTCAGTCCAGTCCGCAGTCAGTCATCAGTCAGATACACGGATTTGCTC
The DNA here is from genome assembly GCA_023653785.1 of Ophioderma brevispina. NCBI lineage: Eukaryota > Metazoa > Echinodermata > Ophiuroidea > Amphilepidida > Ophiodermatidae > Ophioderma > Ophioderma brevispina. The sequence continues at coordinate 7,791 of JAMKCH010028721.1, read as the reverse complement.
ACACTGGCTGGTCTTCCGACCAGAAAAATCATGACCGCGAATTCTGGTCCACGTAGTGGACAGCTGCATTAGCCATAGTCCCGGATTATTAGTTGGTGCAGGGTGAAACAATGGAGTACAGACTTTTTCTTTCAATCGATTTTTTTGTTTATGTGACCTAAGCCAATAATTTCTTGAGGGTGCAAAATTCCGTGCAGTGGCATTTTCTAGAAAGCCAATATGGCCGCTACCACTCTCAAATTCAATTTTCAATGACAATAATTTTAATGCTCTATATCCAGGTTTTAAAGCACGAGGAATCTACTAGAGGTTATTTGTGTGATTTCTCACAACATTACCATCAAATCCACTTTGGCCACCGCGAAATCCAATATGCCTCGAAATCATCCAATTGAGCATAACTAATCAGTATTGGTGAAAGAGCATATACTGGGCTCTAATAGCCTAGTACAACTCATATCGAGCGCCTAATATTTTATAATAGGCGCTATATAAATCTTGTTATGTATGTATGTCTCTGACATTTCAATTGTTGACATGCTACCATCAGATGGCAGCTAATATAACTGCCTTTTAAGATTTTTACACCTACAAATTGTCACATATTCATAATATTATTGGCCGTCATTTTGATTTTGAACATTTGTCAAAACTAAAATACCAGATACGAGTTTGTATTGTTCAAAGACTACGTCTCGTACGTTAATTTAGCTTTAAATAATCATTTTGTATGCTATACTAATACAACATAGATGTATCGTAATTATAGGTTTAAAGAAGGTAAAAAGCAGCCTTATCGACCACCATCTTTTAACATTTTTGCATTAAAGAATCAAAATGAACATTACGGATGTCAATGGTCAATACTTATCCATACATTATTTACACCTTCATAAGATAATTAGTTAATGTAACTACTAGTAATCAGACGAGATATAGGTTTTAAATATATTAAAGGCAGGCAATATTTTTGCTGCCATCTTGAATTTGGAAAATATCAATACCAGAAATGGCAATAAATGTATCTTGTGATCAAAACATATATCTCGTAAGTGTAAAACCTAAAGCATACATATAGACACTAGAATCATGCCTCTACACTGGAAATGTGGAGACCCTTGTTCGTGGTCCGATGTGTTCGAAATGCGATTCTACAGTAATTAAAATAACACTTGCCGAACTGTGTTCAATTGTAACATATTTTAACACCCGCGAACATGTGTAGGTGTTCAAGATTTATTTTGTATATCAATAGATAAGTTACTTGAGAGTTACTATCATTTTAAGATTCCGAGCGCACATTTGACTTTTGAGCAGCCATATTGGATTTTTTTGGCAATGTATTTCTCAATTGTATTACTACATTTCCGTGCTTAACAACACCGGAGTACCGCCAAAAAAGTGTCTCTATCAGAATACTTTAGAGATTTTTAGTGATTTGGGACATGATAGCAGCCATATTGCATTTTCAAATGCCACTGCACCAAATTTTGCACACCCTCCAAAAATGATTGGCTTATGTCCTAAGTAACTAAAATCTATCATAGAAAAGTCTGTTATCCATTTCTATCCTTCAGGCTATGTGCGTACACTTCCACTGACTACAACGGGACCCAATTCACATAGGCAGGAACCTGTTATAACTGGTATATAGATGCTATTCAGCAGTTAGGTACCTTTATAACTGACTCATGTATACAACTGCATCAGTTCTGTACAGCAGGTTACCAGTGGAACGGGTTCCTGCTCTAAGTATTGTACACACGTATTTCCAACCTTGGACTTAGTAATGTTCTCTTTACTCCTAAGATTGAAATACATTTATTTTAAAAAGGCCATGGTTGGATTCGAACTGCCTGTGATACCTGCATTATAAATCGATGATCTTATCCCCACACAGCGAGGAGAATGTGTGAGGGATTGATTTTAATCCTACATAAGCTTTTACGGAATAAAGCGATAAATAATAAATTGGGATATGATAGCACTGTCTGCAGTGTATACATTGAGTCAGCTATAACAGTACCTGCTGAATAGTCAATAGCATTTACCAGTTATAACAGGTTCCTGCTATGTGAATTGGGTGGACCGTTATACCATGGAACAAAACGCAAAACCATAAATTACCTAATTCAATTTTTCCATTTATCTGACAAAAGCCAGGCCTCGAATGTGTATAGATGTGCATGCACCGTGGATCGCGACGTCTGTGAGCTATTTCTTTGCCGCAATCGATGCAGTGACAACGGTCCTTTACTAAAGAAAAACTGTAACAAACTTTTAATTTCAGAAAAGCGGATGTTGTGACACCGGACTGTAGGTTTTTTTTGGGATAGTGCATAGTACCTCATTTTTTCATGTGTTGTTTTGCAAGTGTTGTCACCAATTAGAGGATAAATTCTTTCAAAAAATACCGAAAACCCCATAAAATCCATCCATCCTTGACTACGACGGTAAACAAAAAAGCTTGAATTTTGGGTGATTTTGTGACCCGTAATTGTTAAGGTGATACATGCAAATAAGAGCTAACCATGACAGAGAGGTAAAATGGGTAATTTTTCCTTTTTAAATAATTAGAAAAAGTTAAATTTTATCTTTCAAATGCGTTTTTTCCCCATTCAAATCCGATTTTGCATTCCATATGGTGCTCATTAAAAAAATGAAAAACTACATGCAACATTCAAACCGAATTTGTAATTTTCTTAGCAGTGTACGTGTACATACGTGTACGTAATTTCGTATGTATTTTATATTGTTTTGAGATGCAATTTTTACTATTTTTGCATGTTTTAGAGCTAATGAAAGAAATTTGAACTGATTTTTTCTTAGATTTGGAGTGTTTATCAATTATTTACTCTTTGATAATAACAATTAGTTCTTTAGAAAAATATCATTTTTTACTAATTTTCAGATTTTTTCAGATTTAAACTGTTATTTCTGCCATTTTGTGTATTTTCGCTCTCATTTTAAACTGCGCACACCTTTTTTAGACTTCTAGACACAGAGCTGCATGAAATTTGGCATGGAGATTGTGGTTATCTAGTTTCTAATAAGAAATAAATCCAATGAAAGAGATTTTTCTAAAATTATTTTTAGTTTTGAAAACGATCCATTTTTCCCTCCAAAATGTTAGATTTTGGGCGGGAAAATGATTTTTTTTATGAATTTCTGTGAGCTTTTTGACCTACTGCATTCACAAGCTCCTCATTGAGTAAAAGGTAGGTCATACCTATGTCTATCCCAAATTTCATCATTTTGGATAATTTGGAATAGTGAAAAAACTGCGTGCGCACAGTTTTTGTTTTAAGGGCAAGTGTTAACACCCTAGTGCTTTTTGTTTTCACACGATTTCGGATTTTTTGCACCATTTTTAAACATCAACCTGTGTTCAAAGGTTATCCAGCAAGGTTAATCCACTGCAGACCATTCTGAGCTGTATTTTTTTTCCCGTTTAAATAAAAACAACTATTTGCCATTTAAAGTCACAAAACCGCATGGTCTTAACGGCGGGAATTTAAGCACACTTAACGCCGTCAGTCGCAAGGCGCGCAGGCGTCGCGCGGTGAATTTTTACTGGCGTAATGAACGTTCGCGTGTTTAATGTCTTTTGCGCGAACGCATCTTGGAAAAACGAAAAATAATATTTTGAAAATGTAAACAAGCGCTACTTTAGACCAGATGAAATTTCAATTCTAACTTCTGGAGTTAGAGACAAGGATGTTTGATTCAATAGTGCATAAAGATTTATTTCCATCACTTGCACACATAGTCCAATTTTTAAAGTTCAAAATAAAGTTATTTGATAAAGAGACAGCTTAAAATGGCGGTGAAAAGTCCCCTTTTTTTACTAAAACCCGGATTTTCGTCAATGTTCAATTTTCGCCAAAAAAAAAAAAAACAAATTTGGCAAATTTTCAGACAATATAACTCAAAAAATACTAAGTAAAAAGGTAAGGTTTAACTTCCTACGATAGCAGTTCGGTCGTTCTCTAGGTACGGTTTTCTCAATTTTTCACATTTCGATTTCTAACTAAGATATTCTCCAATTATACCAAAATTTGCAAAAGAAAGGTAAAAATCACACTTTTTTTGACATTTTCCTTATATTTCGAAAAAAGTAAGCTCTATTTTAAGAAAATGAAAAAAAAAAACGTCCCTAGACAATTGTGTCTTGTGTCTAAAAAATACCTAAGAACTCATGAAATTCAATTGTTTTTTGTTATGCTGCTGTCTGAAAATTGGGGCAAAATCATAGTTTTTTTTGTATTTTTCTCAAAATAAACGGGAAAGTTTTTACTATCTGATGCCACCATCGGGTTCTCAACATCCAATTTTCTTTCTAGAAATGTATAACTTTTAACCTGTTAATGCTATTCAACAGGTACCTGTTTTAACGGAACTCAATTATACACTGCTACAGTGTATCATATCAACACATAAGTGAAATTATCGCTTTAAAATTAATCCGTAACCGCGCTTATGTAAAACAGCTATTAAAATCACGTACTCCTCTCACACCTCCCTCGCTAGTATGGATTAGAGCATCGAGTTATAATACAGGTAATCACATGGTCGAATCCAACCATGGTCTTTTTTTAAATAAACATGTTTTCAATAATTATTTTAGAGTAAGAGAAACATTACGAGTCAAGGGTTGGAAATACGCGTGTACAATACCTTGAGGAACAGTAACCCGTCCACAACTGGTACCTGCTGTCTAGCACTGTATGCAGTGTATACTTTAAGTCAGTTAAACAGGATACTTTGCTGAATATCACTACCAGTTATAACAAGGTTCCTGCTATGTGCTTGGTTCGTTTTTACCCACGTATCAATTTTGACCAATATGTAATAAAATTGGATTGATTCAGCCCAAATTTTTGGTCAAGTAGAGTTGCAAAAATATTGGGCGGGACGCAGTCGAGCCCAATATTTTAACACTCAAAACGAGACCATAAATAATGGGCGAAAATCATCCATTTTATCATTATCATTCGTAGGATCCGATATTATTGCTATTGACCACCTCAAGCATAATAATGAATCTGATAGACACATATTTTAAAAAGTCACCTATTCTCTTGCATGTATCCCTTCAAATCTTGTGAAAATATGAAAAATGATGTTAAATTGATCAATTAATTACCCTCGTCGTCCGGGGGGGGGGTATCTCTCCCTTCACTTCGTGCGCCTACTAAAACCCCCTTTTTTCCAGTGTCAAATGCATTAATTAATGGCCAAGTGACATTTATGGCTCCTTTTCATCGCCAAAACAAACAAAACACCCACCAGCGTATAGGAATGGTAAAGGGTGATCCCAAATGGATCGATAGGGTGTGGCAATCACCCCCTCCTTTCGGGAGGAAATATTTAAGTGTTTACAATTTGTTGTTGAGTCAGTAAACTTTGCAAAATTGTTCTCCCCCTATATGCCGTATTTTCTTACTTTCCTTACCATATGAACGTCATAGTGACGTCATAATTGGTTTCTACATATTTTGATCACCAATGAAAGAAGAAACTCTGAGCTATACTGGTTCCAAATAATCGGATTGGGATTTTCAATAAGGAAAATTCAAAATTCAAGGTACCAAAATAGAATTGGATGTTAATAAGGAAAATTTTAAGGGGGTTTGGTACCCCCTTCCGTGTGTTTATTACAAAATGGCTCATGTTAACAATGGTATTAGCCCTACTAGTTTAATGATGAAATGGCATGCTTATGTTGGGACGTTTTTCCATTGTTTTTTTAACATACTTTTTCTGATCTTTAAATGTTGTTCCTCATTGGCATCATGCCATCTGCATCATGCAATTTAAAGCGGGCTGAACCTTCCCAGTATCCTCCGCGCGATTCCGAAGTGCGATGGCCAGGTCACGCTCTCCTCTTAGAGGGTGATAGATCGCCTTACATTAAGCCGGTACCCATGGGATCCTTGTGGGATTAACAACAACGGCGACAACGTATGTTGTTTTAACTGTGTTTGGTAGTCCTCTTACCACATGGTTATACCATGAAGAAAGAGATAGAAGGGACCACAACGACCCACTTGGACGTTTGAACGATCTATCTGCCGCCCCATGTTTTGCAAGTGTTATTCCTATTCGTTCAAGTGGCCCCGGGAGTGGCCCTTCCGAGGGATATCCTATTCAGATAGTCTGGTTCGAGAAAATTCTCATTTCGTATGTTTTCTTCATTGCGATAAGATTCCGTGCATCGGGAATCAGCGAATCAGCATTGCATTTAAGTAAATACTCAAACATAGGGCCGCATCCAGGGAAACCGATCAACACGCCGCGGGGGTTCTTGGATTGTGCTCGGGATCCATGTTCCGAAAAAAGGACTAGCTACAAATGCGGGACTACCCGCTGGGTATCATATTCAAATTAATCAAGTTCTAGTCCCGCTGGTGGAAAATTCAGTTGTGATTGTGACTGTTCAATGATACAATAGGAAAAATTAACCTAACATCTCAGCAAAATACCTAAGTGTGTATTTTTTCTTGCAGTAGTAAACAAGTGTCATTTTTTGCTTGTATGTGGGGTGGCCATTTTAAATATGTAATCTTTTTCATGATTGAGAACGGGTCCCGCAAGGGGTATAACTCACTGCAAATTACTTCAATCTTCAATCATTTTATTTGTTTCATCATATAGAATAGTCCTACAGCAAAAACAATATTATAAATAATAGGTACATATACATTCAGTGAAAAAGTAATTGTTACAATATTATCAAAAATATTTTGCTACAATAAAGCTTTTATAATCTTCATAAGTTTAATTTCAAAAAAGAGTAAATATAACTGGGATAATACAGTGGAAAATAGATTTAAAAAGCACAGTAAGGTTGTCATATTAACGGCTGTACCGTTAGGTGTATTTTTCCTGAAAACTATAGAATTTCACCAAGGCTGTCCATTGAGGAGCCGGGTAATATTTAACGGGAAATTGGCCCCGTTAGAGGTCACTTTCATTAACCCCTTGGAACGATTGCATTGGTGGCCACAAATCCCATACGCCCCCCCCCGGTGGGCCAATTTTCAATTTAGGCAAACTATCATCCTTTTATTTTCACACTGGGCAGTTTTTGGCAGAAAGCTGAACGCATAACGATGTACATTACTTTCTTGTATAACGAAAACAACAACCAAAACAACAGCGGAGACCGCCGGAACAGTTGTAATATGCAATATACAACCTTAAATTTTGTAATTTAAAAAAAAAAACGTTTTTCAAAATATTCTACAGACGGTCCCAAAAAACTAGACAATCAAAGATTAATTTTTTTGGCAAAATTTAAGTTCATCTCAACTGGAGGTTTACCTGATTTTTTTGGGAGTGTTCCAGCTTTAATGAGATTTTTAGTTGGTGTAATTTTGGGGGTTGTATTGGAAAAAAAGGAGTTGGCTAATTATCTGAGCATTTGAAAACCCTGTGGGCCAGTTCCGGCTATCCTGATATCAACAAAGTTGCCATTGGAAAAATCACCTTCAAGACTTCTTTATTGAAAATTAAAATAAAAAGGTATGTATAAATGCTGCTTCTTGTAGATATAACAATTTATATTTCGCAATTGCTAATAATACATGTAGCATTGTGAACTTCAATTCTCAAACAGTTCCTTGTTGTCCTCAGCTTTACTCCAGGTTTCAACAGAGGGTAGAAGCATAAAACACCCTTGTTGAAAGTAAACTGAACATTTTGAACACAACCATCCTTTCCTTTATTGCCTTGTTGAACAATGCTTCTTCCTCATATTCCTCCCTGGCATATTGGGAGGCAGTAAAT